>PVLD010005766.1:0-108153 GCA_004027595.1 Dinomys branickii
AAATAAAAGTACTTACTGATTGAGTGAGATTTAGGTACTCAATCAAACACGATGCAGAGGAGAGAGAGATAAACAGTAAGAGATAAAAGTTTAATGCGGGGAAGGAGGGAGTCAGCACCCAGACAGCTGTGCCGGCTCTCTGAAGACAAAGGACAGGGTTGGAGCTCATATGCACTCCAAGGGGAGGAGGCACAGGGTAGCTGACTAGGTTGCTCAGCATGTCTTGCTGAAGGGGGATTGGATCATTGTTGGCCAGCGTGGGCTTTGGCAAAGGCAGCTGGGAAGAACAAACTACAGGGGTCTCTGGGAAGGAGGAGCTAGGCACCATTATAACTCAGCATTGGACTGTCGCCATGAGGACTGGGAAGGTCTCTGGCGGGAACCTATCACTTACTAGTTAACTGTGACAAAACTCCTGACACCATGTGAATTCTATCAGATTTTATGCCTGAATTTAATTAGGGTTTATCAATTTAACTTCCACAAGGTTTTTTTTCCTAGTGGAGCTTATCATTATAAGCTTTTTAATTATGTATCATTATAAAACTTATCATTATGTTTTTTTTTCCTGGTGGAGCTTATCATTGTAAGTTTGTTTATTTATTTATTTTGAGGTGAGGTCTTGCTGTATAGTTCAGGTTGGCCTTGAGTTTACTATGTAGCCCAGGCTGGCTTTGAACTTGCAGCAATCCTTCTGCTTCAGCCTCCCAAGTGGTGGCATTACAGACATGTAGCACCATGCCTCGCTACCATGTTCATTTTTTAAAATTTATTTTGTGGTCTGAGAGATCAAACTTGGACATGCTAGGCAATTGCTCTATCATTGAGGTACCTTTCCATTGTTAAAACTTGACACCACCAAAAAAGTGAGACTCCTGGGGTGAATATTCAGTTTCAAGGGAGTCGCTGAACTATAAAAGATAGTGCTAGATAGTAAAGAGCAATTATTTTTTATTTTCTCGAATGTGAATTTGAACACAGAACCTTTGCAAGTGGGTAAAAGTTCTAAATAGATTTTGTCTTTAAAAAATTCAAAACTAAATCCAACAATGCTGAGATTTTGATTAGCCAGGCATTAAGATTCTGTTGTATTACTGAAGGACTAGAAGTTTGAGGCAAATAAGAAAAGCATTCAGGGTTCCCAGGGCAGCACATCAGTGTACACAAGGGCATAAATGTCTTTGCTGACAAGGATGTAGCTAGAAGTTTGCTTCAATTTCAACAACTGAAAAATACAAAAGCGTGTTCTTGTTCACCAGTCAGGGGGCTGGGGGCACCCCATGTTAAATGCCGTTTGTTTCCCTTATCCTGTGAAGAGTTACTACACAAGCTATTTTTTTTTTTTTTTGCCTATGGAACCCTTCCAGTCACCTCTGTTTTGTGGGATACATTCAGGGCACACACACGAACAGACTGTGAGCACAATGGCTGCTAGTGTGCTCTGCTTCAAAGCTCTGGTTGGGAATAAAAATTTCAATTGGCTCTTGACTTGAAAATTCATGTTCTAAACATGTCCCTAAATGGTCTGACCATGATTCATTCCAATGGGTAAAAATAGAAGCTTCACTGGAATGAAGGGAGATAGATTAAACAACTTCTGTAAAAGAAGTAATGAAATGAATAAATCAGGACTCAGATAGGTATAAATTTAGGTCTTTATGCAGGGACTGGAGAGGGAGGGAAGAGGAAGAGGAAGTACAAAGAATTAAGGTGTGTTATGTCCATGTATCACCTCCCCGTCACGGATGTGATCAGCATATATTGCAAACATGTACTAATAAATGTTTTCTAAAATAAGGAAAACTCAAAGGATTTCATTTCTCTCATTATTCAACTATTCCTACTACTCCATAAATGGAAGAAGGTGGGTGGGTTGTTTGTTTTTTGCCATGCTGGCCATTGTTCAAGCTAGGCAAACACTCTATCACTGAGCTACACCCAACCCAAAGGCGTTCCTCTGAAAACTATGCTGTAGTGCCAGTTTTTCTTGTAATGGTCAAACAAAAAAAGAAAAACAAGTTTTTTTGTAGTTCAAATATTTTTCATTCTTTCACTGCCAATAATGAAATGAATGAAATAGGGCAGGTAGAAGGTAGAATACATGCACTTTTAAGCTCTCTTTCCAAAGTTAGCTTCCCACAGTTTAGTTAAACCCGTTTTGTTCTTTTTTTTTTTCTTTACTTCTTGGCAAGCTGAACTAAAACCCTGAGAACCTTAAGGCTGCCCAGGCTGGGCCATGTTGCATGATGAGCTATTTTTACTCCCGGCTTATAGCCCTCTGGTTTCCCTGTGAAGGTTCACGTTGGTACTTTTCAGGGCAGCTGGTCACACGGCTCTTTTCCAAGTAAAGGCTGGTGACCTGGGGAGGAATGTGTCCAGTTTTCAGGCATCTCTGACCTCATCATATCCTTCGCTGGCAGTTAATTCTGCTGATCCTCAGAGCCTAGTCCTGGACTTAGTGGCACTAGCTCTTCAGTTCTCTCCTGCATTTAAATACTGCAGCTCTTTCTCCCCTAGGCGATCTAACAGAATGTCAGCCCAGCAAATAAAGCCTGGGGCTTCCTAACACTTCGGTGAAATTGTCATCTTTCCTGACTGTGTGGCATGATGCCTCCTGCCGCTTTTCTGCTCTGCGGCTGGCAGCAGTGGGCCAGGTGAATGTTAAGGCACTGTGTGCCTTATCACTGTCAGACTAACGCTGTGGACAGGCAATTTAAAAAATGCTTTCGCAGCCAGGCGTGGTGGCGCATGCCTGTAATCCCAGCACTCGGGAGGCTGAGGCAGGAGGATTGCTGCGAGTTCAAGGCCAACCTGGGCTACAAAGTGAGCTCAAGGCCAGCCTGAACTGCATAGTGAAACCCTGTCTCAAAAAGAAAAAATGAAATAAAATAAAATAATAGAAAATGCTTTTGCAAGGCTGACTTGGAGAGGATACATCATCGGACCAGGCTGCATTGGTCTCAGCCCAGGATTTGCTTGCTTGATAGCTGTCATCCCGCACTGCCAGGAAAGCCTTTCTAATCATCTGGACTCCTTTCTTAGAAGTTTTCTTCTCATATTGAGCCCAGAGTGTTGATTATTACTACTTGGAGAAACATTTCTTTACTCTATCAACACCTTTTAATTCAATTAGTGTTTATAGGCCGCCTGGAGGATCTGTACCACACCAGCTCTCTGCCTACTCGCGTGAACGAGTGACAGATAAGAGAACCAGCTCTGTCGGTTCTGAGCAGCCCTGCTCTGCAAGGTGAACAGTGGTCTTCTTTATTCTGCTTTGCTGATTTATGTCCTAAAGGTCTTTGGTGACATTGCCTAGTAGATGGGCAGAAAAATCCCAATAATTAATATGGGATTATAGAAATAAAAATGAGATTTTTCACAGACTCAGGAACGTTTCTCCACATTATCACATCCACCAACACTCCTTAGTGTTAAGTTCCAGAGCGGCAATCACATAGAGAAAGTGGTGACTTAGGAGGAGGGCTTTGCCGTGTCCTGTACAGTAACTTCATGGACCAGAGTTTTCCTTTTCATGCTTTGATGTTAATGGAAACTATGCCTCATTCCCTAGATTTCTTCTACTACTAATACCTCTAGTAATTATTATAATCCTTCTTTCAACTACTAGCTCATGTTATGGACCTAACCATGAGGTAAGTTCTGTGCTAAGCTGTATACTATCAAGTGGTTAAGAACATAGGCTTTGAAGCTAGACAATTGGTTGTGGGTAGCAGCTGAAGCTGGAGATTGATCACACCATGGGGCTGGAGCAAGGCCAGCCTGAGAACACACAGCACCCCAGGCGAGCCACGTGAATAAACTGTTTCAGTCCTGAGAACACAAAGTGCCCAAGGGAGCCAGGCAAACTGGTTAAGAACACGGGCCCTGAGAGGTGAGCTAGTTGTTAGGCAGAGGGATTTCCCTCGATGCCAAACTGCCAAGTGTACAAATAAACATGCCGCAGTCACTTGGCATCCTTTTCTCCACTCAGGGAGGCGGAGAAAAGAAGAGAGCTCCACCTGACCTCAGCTTTCTGCGTTTTCATTCTTGCCTTCATTTCTTCACGGTCCTCCCTGAGGAGTTTCTTGAGAGCTGTGCTGGATGTGGCATTTGGTGAAGATATCAGCTCCACAGATGATCACTTTTGGGCAACACAAGGAACCTCTGTGTGCTTTAGTTTTTTTCCTTTATAAAAATTCATTTAATAATAATAAGAAATTTCTTCTGTTAACACAAGGGTTTGATTAACCTTGAAGCCTGTGTACTGGTGATTAGGGCTCTGGATGCTTGTGAACTTGACTGGGGAGTTCATATTTCCAGGTGAATGTGAAAAATTAATTATATCTAGGCTCATTAGTTTTTTCAATTTATGCTTTTAAATCTGTCACTAGATCCTATTATTTGATGTGTTAAAAAGCAGCATTTTATTAGTACTTTTCATTGTTTTGCTACAGTCTCAGTATATTTTGTTTTTCCTGTTATATCTGGTATTCTATTTTATACATTTAAAGCCTACATTCTGAGACGAAGTTTAGGGCCCCTTTGATTCCTAAAAGACACTACATCACAGAAAACATAAAATAAAATAGAGAGTGCTTGAGATAAAATGTGTGCCAAATACAGTACTTAAAATCACTCCTGGCACATGATGTGTTTGCTGTTAAGTCCTTTCAGACTGCTATAACAAAACACCACAAACTAGAGAGCTTATAAGCAACACAAGTCTACTTCCCACCTGGCAAGTTGGCACATGCCTGGAGTCCCAACACTTGGGAGGCTGAGGCAGGAGGATCGTTGTGAGTTCAGGGCCAGCCTAGGCTACAAAGTGAGTTCAAGACCAGCTTGAATTGCATAGTGAGACCCTGTCCGAAAAAGACAAAAAAAAAAAAAAAAAAGAAGTTTACTTCCCATAGTTCTAGAGACTGAAGGCCCAAATGTAGAACGCTGACAGATTTGGTATGGGAGGATCTGTTTCCTGGGTTGCAGATGGCACCTTCTCTCTGAGTTCTTTCTGGGGAGCAGGGCAAAGCAGCTGCCTGGGTCCCTACAAATGAGGGATGTGCCCTCCTCTTCCTATAAGTGAGAGGTGTGATCACCTGCCCCAAAGCCTGACCCCCAATAGTATCACTTGGGGGTTATGATTTCAGCACACAAAGGGGGTGGCATTCAGGCCATAAATATTTTTATTACTAGCTCATCTAGTCCTCACAATACCCTAAGAAGTAAGTGTGGCTGTTGTTGTCCCAGTAGAATGTATGTACAGGGTATATATTTATGAAGGCAGGGATTTTTTTCTGTCTTGTTCATTGTCTATCCTGAGCACCTAAAATGTGCATGGCACATAAGGAGTATTTAATAAATATTTGTTCAGTGGTTTTCTAGATTCGGTTTTCCAGGTGAGGACACCAGGACTTGCAGAAGAGGAATGTGGTGTTTTTCGACATCCAGTATCCAAGAGGATATGGATCCAGCTTGGGGACAGGACTTCATCTGTCATCTAGTCACTTCATAATTTTTAAAGCAGTATTTTCCCCAAGTTTTGTCCTTTTATGTGGGGGAAAGGAAAGCCTAGTTTTGCCTGGGACTTCTTAACGGAGGAATGGAGGTGGATGAACACTAAGATGATAAGTCAAAGTGAATAAATCCAATTTCAGCAGCACTTTTACCAGCTATTTTATATAAATAAAATTATACTAATGTGTGAGTGTTCAGAGTTTTCCCTCATCACGGTTTGTGTCGAGATGTCGCCCCAAAGCCTCATGCAGTCATGGGGCGGCCTTCCGGGGTTTTTGATTGATCTGTGGTCCAATGCTGGGACTAGGAGTGTGAGAGCTACACTCGCCCTGGGGTAGGCAGCTTGCATACAGCGTAAGGCAGGGAACGCAACTTGCTCTCTGTGGCTGCTCCTCCCTCTTGCTCTTGCTGCTTTTGCTGTTTTTTGCTACCATGAACGGTTGCTCTGTGTTGTGTGCCACTCTGCCTTGGAGCCATCCCAGTATGGACCAAAACATCCACAAACAGTGAGCTAAAGAAACCTTCCCTTCCTTAATTCAGAGTGTTGGGTATTTTGTCTCAGCAGTGAGAGAAAAGTAACTAAGACAACCCCTCACTTTCCCCGTACTAATGCGTGAGTGTTCAGAGTATGGCTGAAGGGAATTTCGTCTTTCTCAGTTTTAGTTCTGGGTTTTTGAGGGGCAGGATTTGGGTTCAGAGAGAATGGAGAAGACACAGAATGGGAATATGCACCAGAAAAAACTGAATTCTAGCAATGGAAATAACAACCAGAAACTGAAGAAAAGATAAAGTGATATGGAAAGACCAAAGCCACGAAAGCTGTGCGTCATTGGCAGCTGAAAATGGCAGGGTGTGGTGTTGGGGTGGGTGAGAGATTGGGGACTGGCCACCCAGGGCTGTGAGCATTTTGTTTATTTAGAAAGACAAGAAAACATTTGATAACATTGCAGGCCTCTGGCAAATGTTTATTTTAGTAGTACATCTTCAAGATGGGAAATACAAGGGGTCCTCACCTTTACGTGGGTAGTAACAGCCATCTGCTTTGGATAAGAGTCTTTCTCATACTTTTTCTCCTCCTTCTCCCTGCCAGTGTCAGCCCACTGCCTGGAGTGCAGGGCTCTTGATGGAAGAAGGAAGGTGTTTCCTCACCCTGGCTCTGTAATTCATCCTGTCACATGACCTTGAGGTAGCCCAAAATGCAACCCACATCAGAAAGCATGTTTGTCTTTTGTATCTTCATAATTAAACACTCACACATCTACAAAAACAATGGCTGATAGTCATTTTAGCCTAAAGAAACCTTTACAAAACATTTCTATAAAGAAAAATCTTATCTGAAAGTTGAGAATGACAGTTAAAGATTTTGTCTTTGACAAGAGCAGACTGGTTTGGATCCAATGCCAATGACTGATCATCGAAATTTGGGCATCTAACCTAACCAATCTGGCCTCAGTTTTTCCCTCTGCAGAATGGGGACAATGACATATCCTGTGGTGTTTTATGTAAGCACAGCCTGAAATAATCCAAGTAAGATAGTAATGGGTGTTTCTTTATTTTGTTTCTCTATATTTATAATTAATCTTTTTTCTGTTTTTGAGGACAGTCTACCCCAAAGCTAACTCCTACTCTCCAGTTTTTGCAGGATAGAAATCTATTGATATATTTGAAATGACTTTTTTTTTCCTAGTTTCTGCCAGCACTACAAAGGGTTCAGATCTTCCATGTCCAGGTGTTGGACTGGGCTAGATTTCTGGAAGCCAGGGGTTGCCTGGTGCCCTAGTGGACAGGGAGCTTCTCTTCACACAGTCTGTCAGGGTGGGTGTTAAAACTCAGGGCTTCTCCACCATGCTCAGCAGCAGGGAACTTCCTCTGGAATTGCATTATGGTTATGAGGAAGAGGAGGGGCTTTGTTAGGAGTCACCCCAGAAGCCTCCTTTGTTACAAACCTGTACAAAAAATCACCAGGGATATTAAAAATTGGAATAGGGGTAATATATGGTTTAAGGTAGAAATTGAGTAATTATTCTAAATTAGTGGACACATACAACTCAACATTAATTACTGTGAAACAAAGATTTTGGACCCACCCCGAATAATTAAAAGTATGGAAAGCGAAGAAGAAATGACATTATGTGTAGTGATTTCAACGTGACTCCTCCCATTCTTGGTAACTGGTAATGCCAGTAGTTATTTTTTAAAAAATTTCTCTTAAGAAAGCTTAATGTAGGAATATTCTTTCTCATTTTCATGGTAAAACATAAAAATAATTTCAATTATTTTACTCTGAAATAGTTTTTGTAGCCCTATTAGACTAATTTTTCTAAAATAAAAATTTTCTCCAAAGCCAAAACCTCTTAAGCAATTTCTATTGATTTTACGACCTGGTCCAAATTTCTCAGCCTGGCAATGTAGGTCACCGCACAGGCGTCCCTAAAGAAATCCATTCCCTACAGAACTCTCGCGTTGCAGCTCATAGCCTCGTATTCCTCCAAACACCTACAGTTAGTTGCTGGCTCAAAGAGTTCACGCATAGTAAACAAGAGAAGAAACACCTTCCTCCAGGGGACCTCCCCAGCCACATGTCTCTCCAACTCATTTCTTTTCCTTCAATTCATATTGACCCCTGGCTTTTCTTCTCCAGTGACACTGACTTTACACACAGTCGTCCTGCGTATGGCTGGAAGATGTTTTAGGGCCTCCTAGGGTACCTTAGAGCAATTTCCCTTCTTGAGGCAAAAGAGGGCTCCAGAAGAATACTTTGGAAGATTAAAATGTGTGTTTTTATAAATCATATTTTTAATTTTTAGTACTTAAATATGCTTTCTGAATTTATATCCTGAATTTATTTCACTGCAGCCCATTTGGGCAATGATACAGTTGACTTTGAGATATAAAGTCTCAAGTCTATGTAGATAATGTAAGCTCAAGCTTTTCAAGGTAAGATAGAGGGCTGCGGCACAGATTTGTGAAGCTCCATCACATTACCTTTATAAATTGGTCCTAATAAATAAGTCATAAAGTGCTTCTTGCCATATAATTTGTGAAGAGAAAACATGTACTGCAGAAGGTACATGCTTTGATTTAGCTTCTTTTAG
Organism: Dinomys branickii; assembly: GCA_004027595.1. NCBI lineage: Eukaryota > Metazoa > Chordata > Mammalia > Rodentia > Dinomyidae > Dinomys > Dinomys branickii. The sequence continues at coordinate 8,610 of PVLD010005766.1, forward strand.
GCAAGGCAAGTTTCCCAACCTCTTGCCCTCAGAAATGCACAGCTGGGTGTACCTAAGAGTTCTTCTTTTTTTTTTTTTTTTGGCAGTACTGGGGATTGAACTCAGGACCCTGCGCCTGCTAGGCAGGCTCTTATTCCACTGAGCTATATCCCCAGCCCTACCTAACAGTTCTTTCACCAGGATAATTCTCTGACCTCTAAGTGGAGCATCCCAACTTCCTCTGATGAGCCGCACTGTATAGATGCAGGGAAGAACAAAACAAGCAGGCACTATGGAGAACTTCTCTGTCGGGCCCTGTTTTCAATACTTTGATGTGTTACCTCCTTTAATGACTGTAACACTCCTGTGTGTTGGATGCTATTATCCCCTTTGCTGTGGCTGAGGAAATTGCAATTATAGGATCAGTCCATGAGCCGGCTTCTTTACTTCAATCCAAGGTAAACAAAGGAATGATTACCCATGATTGCTGGAATGCCCTCTCTGTTGGGAAATTGGATATAGCAAGGTAGAAAAGTACACTCGGGGCTGCCGGGACTCTGAATAGATGACCCATGCTCATAACAGACAGTGGCACCTGGAGCAGCAGTGTATGGTTGTAAGGCTTGTGAAGTCCGCAGGGTACCATGGTGACATTCTTTTGTATTTTTATTATGACACGCTGGGTAGGAGACCAATGAACTGTCTCATTCTAATCAAAATAGTATATTTTAACAATTTTTCGACAAATGCAAGTGAAGCATTTTGAGCACGGGACCCTTGGCCTAATTATGCACCAGGGCACCAACTTCTCAGGCTGAGAGAGGTCAGGGTGGTGGTGCCCTTGAATCACTGTCCCCACCACGAGACCAGCTGCAGGCCTAGAGCCCATGACAATGTCTCATGCAAGTCTGTTTCTCAGATGTGTGTTGGGAAGGCCCAAAGGTCAGCAGTGGAAGCTAGAGAGCCTGTGCCAGTGGGAGGCAGGATCTGTGACAGCAGGCTGAGGGATCTGCGCTGGACCAGGAACTGATGCTTAAAGTAAGAACCAGAGCCCCCCCAAAGCGAACTGTAGCCATCCTCGGCGACAAGGTCCCGAGCTCCTGAGACAATGAGAACAGCTGGGTTCATATCAAAAATGCCGGCATGACAAGCTCTTCCAGGAGAACCAACACCACCGCTTCTTCCTCTCCAGTTCTCCTTTTTATGCTGTTGGCAACAATCCTCCAGTGGGCTTTCTAGACCCAGCACCACACTGGTTCAGCGTAGCTGGGTGTTCCAAGGTGACCACCAGTTGTCAACCCACCACAGCTTCCTGCTTGATGACGTCTACTCTGGTGGGTGGTGTCTTAATCTGACCTGCAAACCACCGCTCTTCTCTTCCTCGTTTCCTTCTACAATCCCTAGTCCACTTGCCTGATGATCCTTACGTGAGGCTGCGGATGAATGAATTGGGGAAAAGCCCATATTTGCGTTGAATGCACAACTCAGAATTCTGTGAACTCCTAGAGCAGGGGCGCAAACCTAAGGCTTGTGTGCTATAGCTCGCTCTTTGTTATCACTGAAAGCTCTAAAGCTCTAAAAGGTTCACCACCACTCTCTCGGAGGCTCTGAATTTAGCCTGAAACATGTTTTCTTTTCCCTTCAGCCAGTACGTACCATAATATCCGGCACCGAGTAGGCTCAGTAAAAATTTCTTGGATGAACGATAGCCACTAATGTCTTAAGTAAGATGAAATATCAACACATAATAATACTGATGAAATCCAGGAGAAATATAGTACAGTGGAAATTAAATTATCTGGCACTAAAAAGAGCACAGATGGTCTTAGTTTAGAAAGTTATTACTTGATTGTTTACAAAGCATAATGGAAACTGTAAATTATGAATAGCATAAATTATTCTCCTCTGGGGAAAAATTAACCTCTTTAGTCAATTGTTTAGCTGCATCGTATATATCTTGCAGTCTTAAAATTGTCTTTGTTTAATGTCTTTATACATCTTTTTGGTTACATATCTTTTAAAAAAATTACAACTGAAACTCAATTGTGTCAGAGACTTACCTATTAAGTTCCTCTGTTTCCTGCTCATCTACCAGGGAGAGGGATTTTTTGTTTGTTGGTTTGGTGATACTGGGGATGGAACAGAAGGTTGTGCACATGGTAGGCAAGCACTCATCACTGATCTACCTTCCCTAGCCCTATTTTGACCTTTATTTTCAGGTAAGTTTTTTGAACTTGGTCAAATTGGGCTTGACCGTGCATCCTCTTGCCTCAGCCTCCTGAGTATTTATAGGTGTGTGCCACCACATTTGGTCTGGGAGAGATAATTTTTTGATGAAGATGGATAGTAAAGAGGAAGCTAGCAAGAACCCCAATTGTTAAAATAGCATCTTTGCTGGAAGTGCAGCCTGAGTCCCAGAAATCTCCCCTGTGGGCCCACACCACTCTCTGGCTATATAGGCTTTATGGGTGTTTTCTAGGGCTCCCTCTGACTTGATTCCTAATCCATTGTGGAGCAAGGAGTTTTTGGGTGGTGAGATGCAGAGGCATCTACTTTCCAGTTAAGCACAAATTAATTAAAGATGTATTGAGGAGTTGTTTCTGGGCTGACACAAGTAGCGCAGGAGGGGCTGCTTGTGCGGAGCCCTTGGGAACAGGGTGCGGTAAGTACAAAAAGACGACAAGGTAATTAGATACAAATTCCCAGCGACTCATCTTGTGCTCTACATAGGTTTTCTTCAGTTTTTCTATCAGTGCCCTTCTTTTTGAATAGAAAATGCTTCCCATGCCATATGTGTTACAATGTGGTGTTTTTTGGTTTTATAAGTATACCTAACAAGTGATGAGACTAATTTTTTTTGCTATTGTGTATGAGTGACCTCAATTTCTAATCATGCCAGAAAGAGTTCTTGATCTTTTACAGGATAATGCATTTTATTTTATTTTATTTTAGTTTTTTTATTTTTTATTTTTTGGCGGTACTGGGGATTGAACTCAGGACCCTGCGCTTGCTAGGCAGGCGCTTATTCCATTGAGCTATATCCCCAGCTCTGATAATGCATTTTAAAAACTTAATTTTCTGATCCCAATTTCAAACATGATAGATATGAACAGTGTTTTACAAGTGCAAAAACATATGTCAAATTTATAGCTTTCTAGGCATTGGTAAAAGGGAAGATGAGGTTTGGCTACATAAAAATTAAGTATTTAACATAAAAATCTAAGTATTTTATTTATTTATTTGAGACAGGGTCTCATACATTTCAGGCTAGCTTTGTTCTCACTACATATATATGTGTATTTTATATATTATATATGTTAGATAGGTGTGCATATATATATTTATAAGAATATATAAATGCAAATATTTACACATTAAGTATTCATGTTAAATATTTACATAAGGGCTGGGGATATAGCTCAGTGGAATAAGCGCTTGCCTAGCAAGCACAGGGTCCTGAGTTCGATCCACAGTACCGCCAAAAAATTAAAAAAAAATAAATATTTACATAAAACATGTTTGTATTTATGTACACAGTGCATACTTATATGTATTTATACACATATGTACACATGTATGTGTATTTCAACCAGATCTTATCTTAGTCTATTCTGTATTACTGTAACAGAATGCCTGAGACTGGAAACTTAGAACATTTTACTTCACAAGGCCAGGAGGTTCAATATTGAGGTGCTGGCATCTCCTGAGGGCCTTCTTGCTGCATTTTAACACAGTGGAGAGCATCATCTGGCAAGAGAGTACACGAGAGAACAAGAGCACAGGTGCAAGAGAAAGCCAAAGAGGCTGAACTTGATTTTATGACTAATCTACTCCTGCAACAACAGCCTGATCCATCCATGAGGTTGGTGACCTCGTGACCCGCCCACCTCTGAAAGGGCTCCCCTGCCAATACTGTCCCAACAGTGAGTCAATTGCAACATGACTTTGGAAGAGGGCCCTCCAACCTTAGCACGTGGACATATTTATTAGAGGGTACATCTTGCTGGAATGGCCAAAGAATAAATCACAAGCTGACTGAGGTTCCTCAGGTTAGCATTTAAGCAATTAGTGTCTTTAATGTGTTTATCATTCGGGAAGTCCTTGGCTATTTTCCTAGATACATGTGGTGGTAACTTATGAGGCTGTCTTAGTCACTTTCACATTGCTGGAAACAACACCCAGCAGCCACAATTTAAGGAGGAGAGGTTTATTTTGGTTCAGTTTCAGTGGAGTTAGCCCAAGGGCAGCTGGCTCCAAGGCAGAAAGAGGACGGAAGAGGGGCATGGCAGAGGAAAAGGTGCCCATCCTACAGCAGTCAGGAAGCAGGTCACACCTCCAGTGACACCTCCAACCAGGCCCCACTTCCTAAGAGGACTGTTAGACAATGAACTCACCCACGGATGAATCGCTGGTGAGCACAGCCCCCACCATCCAATCACCTTCCACACACAAGAAGCTCTGGAGGACACTAGACCAAACCATAGCGTAGGCTGAGGCTCACCGGTAAGCTGGCACAAAGGAATTCATGGGAGTCACTGTGACAAAACTTCAGACACCTCATATGTCATGCTGTCTTTTCTTCTGCTCCGTTATTAGATGGCTCTGCACTGACAATGAAGTCTCTGAGGAGGCAGCTAATGGACAACTTGGGGAAAAAATAATCTTGAAGTTTTGCCAAGTAGACAAAAATGAATAGGAAGGACCCCAGTAGTTGCTAATATAGTAAAACCTTGGGTTGCAAGTAATGTGTTCCGGAAGTGTCCCACAGGTGAACAAACATTTCTAATAAAGTCTAATGTGACAAATGAGCGATGTCCTTCAATACAAGTAGTTAGCAAGGCCCAATGTCACATGATTACAAGTGAGTCAGTGGCTCTCTCCTGTCTCTCCCCTTCTCTCTTTTCCTCCCCTCCTCTCCCCTCCTCTCCCTCCCTTCTCCCCTCTGTCTCTTTCTCCTTTTCACTGTGGGACTGTAGGTGTTCATCTCCCAACAGCAAGAGGTTATGGGGGAGATCTGGTCCACACAGGAGGCGGAGAAAAATGTGGAGGAATCCCTTCAAATGAGGTTATAAAGGTGGGTGAAACAGTACAAAATTTTGTAGAAAAGCACTACCTAAATAAGGCTGCAGCAGTGTGAGAGATGAATCTGGTTAACAATGCAATGTCACATCTCTGTGAAATCCTCAACAGGCGGCAAAAACATGTGTCACTGGATATATGCCTTGTTAAAGCTGCACAGAAAGAAAAGGATTTCATTGAGCCAATAGCAGTGATTTCACTAGTGATAGTGAAAGTCTTCCTATGCAATACCCCTCCTCTCATCTCCCTCATACCACCCATGGTTTACAAAGTAATCACAGGTTAATTTATTTTCTTTATATTTTGCATTTACTTTAATATTTTGTATTATAAAATATTACATTATATTAAAATGCATATTATGTCGTATTACAAAATGATTACTGTGACTCTTTTTATATGACTATTTTGGGGTTGTGGCATGAATCACCTGAGTTTCCATTGTTTCTTATGGGAACTTCATTTTGATACAGAAGTGCTGTGGATTACAAGCATGTTTCTGGAATGAATTATATTTGCAAACCAAGGTTTTACTGTAGTTCAGATGACGTTTTCTTGCTCAGGTGTAACTGATGGATCAAAACTCTCCTATTAAAATGTGTTCCAAATGAAAGAGTTCAGCAGATGTTCACTGGGTATTTCTCATGTGTCAAACCTCCAGGGATAAAGCTGTGAATAATTCAGACAAAGCCTTTACTATCACGGGACAGTTTCTTTCATTTCCAAGCAAGATTAAGCAGGTATTTTTAGTTAAGAGTACACTTAGCAATGGAGAATTTTGATAAGGGGTTTGTCAGATTAATGAGGCACAGAGTCTCTTCCCAAACATACCTCAGAGTATTCTGCCCTCATTAACAGATCACTGCTATGATGAAGTAGAGCCAGGAATAGGTCTGTGAGACAGAACAGTAGGAAGGACAGTATTGGTTCTTTTTTTTGTTTTGTTTTTTTTGTTTTTTTGAGACAGGGTCTTGCTATATAGTTCAGGCTGGCCTTGAGTTCACTTTGTAGCCCACACTGATCTCGAACTCACAACCATTCTCCTGCCTCAGCCTCCCAAGTGCTAGGATTACAGGCATGCGCCACCACGCCTGGCTGTATTGGTATCTTATGGCTTCTGTAATTTGAAAAAGTCTTTCAGGTAGTTTAAATAGCTTGGCAAATGAATGGTATATGGCAATTACTGGCTTCCTTTTTCATTGCAGACTACAGACATTTCTGTTCTTGCATATGCATATGTTTGCAGCACTTTGCACATTATGTGATTGTGGTTGTGAGATTCTGAGTGATGCCAGTGATGGCACATTCATCGGTGATGTTGAGTATGTGTGACTTGAGGCAGAGGGGATGGTGAGCTGGAAATGGAACCTGGGAGGAGTAACCTGTACTCCAAACATCTGCTTGTTACTGACACTGTCCAACATCTGGACCCCAGCAGAAACAAACCTTAAGTTTAAATTGGTTGGGTTTATGAGCTTGTTATGAAGCACACTGTAAGGCCCCAGAGAAAGCCTCATCAAACAAAAGGAGGATTTGGGCAAGGACTGAGTCAATGGGGAGTTTGCATGAAATTTGAAGCAAACAGTCTTTCAATAGACTCAAAACTAAATAAGGTAAACAAGGCTGTAATACTTTATTAACTGTTAGTGATATTTTTATTAACATGAGGTCTGGCCCAAAAGATAAATTCAGGATCCTGTTTCTGTTGCAAACTATAAAGTTAAGGTACACATGATGCAATGCAAACTCTTGAACTACGATGGAAATCCAGGATGCTGTCTTGTGTCAAGAGGCGCATGGACAGGACAATGTTCCATTCTTATTTGTACTTACACAGCCACGTTTCTAACAGTACGCTTGTAGAGAACAAGTTTTCTTGGCCCTATGTCCTTGGTGTTAACTAATGAGAGCCATTTCTACACATTTGTATTAGTATGACAAGCTGTAAGTAACTTTTTGATGGAGGGAGCAAGAGATCATAGATGTGAAATTCTAAAGTAAGCTGTTAAAGCAAGAAGCAGATTTTTTAAAGAAAATTTAGCCACTTGAAAACCTTGCACTCAAAATAGGATAACCAAAAGCAGCAGAAAAAGAGTTTAGGAAAGGATCTACGAAGGAGTTTTCTTTGAAGAGAGTCATACTTGAGTCCAGGAACCAGTCTTTGCAGGTCTTGTCCTTAATCCTACTGAAGGGAGCCTTCAGGAGGACCATGCGTGTCCCGTGGCCCTGCACTCTGCTGCGTACTTTTGGGATGTTTGACACTGGCCTGACATGCCTCAAGTCCAGAGGCTGAAGGGTGAAGCAAGAGGGAAGAGAATGCTGAACACCAGTTCATACCGTGCATATTTGCCTTTCTGGATTTAGGAGTAAAGTATGGGTGTTTCCTGAGGATCTGATGAGAGCAATTCACTACAGAGACCTGGGCTGGAGATGTTTAAATACTGCCCCAGGAGAACTCCCTGGAGTGGCCAAGGAACATTGTTCCTTTCCCCCTTCATAAGAATCTATACAAAGCAGCCTTCAGGGAACCAAAAACTAAGGGCGAAGTGGCATCCAGGGAAGACTGCATGGTCAGAATGAGAAGTACACTCAGGTTCCAGGGGAAGATCTCTAAGAATGTTTGAAAGTATCCAAGAGAGGAAAAGAAAGCTTTGGTCACTGGCCAGTCTCAGGCTCAGTCATCTGCCAGTGCAACTGAAAAAGAGAGCCATGCCAAAAGCAGTGGGAAAAGCTGAGCCACATAGAACAGATCGCTACCCCAAGGGGGTTTCACTGTACCCTAGTTTGGTCAAATAAGACGAGTACTGTCAACCATGGGTCTCATTCATTGTTATATACCCAGACTTAATCTTTTCCTGGCAAGTAGGAAGTGCTTCATAAGTCTCTGCCTGGTGGATTGGCTTAATGAATGAATGCCTGTTTCTCTGATAAATTCTAAAAAAGTGAAAGCAAAGCAAAACAAAAAAACAAAGACCAATAATGATTATACTCCAACGTTAGCAACTTAATGTTATTCTTTACAGGAACCTTTGTTATACAAGACAAACTCCCTACCACTGTCTTCAAGCTCCATGTCTTCCCCGTTAGGTTCCACTCCCTGTGCGGGCCGGTTGGTCTGTTCCGGTCTTACCTCTATTCCCCCTGCACGTCACTTTTCTTCTTACTTCAGGGCCACTGCTGAATGGCCCTGCCTTGGAGTGCTGTAAAGCTGGCATTTCCTCAGTTAGGTGGCAACTCAAACCCTAGGGTATTTCTCCTTAAAGCATTTCTTTCTCCCTTCTCGAAGTACAGGGTCTCCCACTTCCTCTTAGTCACATTTTCTTTTACTTCTTTGCTCTTATCTCTGTTTTCAAGGTTGTTTCCTGCTTCATTATCTACCCTCTTCTGGGAAGAATAGCTTCAACTCTACCCTGCCCACGGATATGCTGGGTGCTTAGTATTAGATGGTTAATACTGATTATGTTTGACGAGTAAGTGACTCATCTTATAGATTATTTATTTAAATATTAAATAATGATTAAGTTATTTAATCCAAAGAAAGGAGGCATTTCCAGCATTACTGTGGAAAAAAAATTGGATTGTGTTTTATTTATTCATATTAGAGAGTGCTAAATTTCTTTTTATTTCTTATATAATGTAAAAATAATGAACTCTCAATACTTAAGAGTACTTACTCCAGGACATATATTTTTCAGATTATTGTTTGATTTCATTTATTATAGAGGTTCTGTAAAACTCTTTCTGTTAGGTCATGCAGTTACTCTGTCCTTCAGAGAGCTTTACTTTTTTCTTAGGAAATAGAAAGAGGATTTTTTCCTACTCTTTGAATAGTTTTTTTTCTTTTTTTTAGCCCTTGCTTCATTTTTGTTTTTTGTATTTACCTTAACATTCCTTTTTCTCTCAGCTTGATTTCTGTCAATCTCCATTTTTTCACCATTATGCACCTCATGAAGTTGGAGGAAGTGCTGCATTCCTAGACACCACTGGAATGGTAAGAATAGCGAGAACGGCAGAACAGAGCTGAAGCAGGCTGGGGACAATCACTGGAGTGGTCCGAGGACGACATCAGGCAGTGGGCTGAGGGCTCAGGTTACTTTAACTGTGGGTCATTGGTTCGTGTCTCAACCCCCTCCTCCTCCCTCAGTCTGTAGTGATAAAGTCTAGGTCCCATCTTGAAGTACTGTCACGTTCTTTCCTAGTGAGACCCTGTTAGCTGGGCTTTCCAACTTACATCGTCCAAAATCTCTCTCTCCATTAAGCTTCATCTTGTATGTTAGATGCTAAGTTCTTCCCCAGAGTTGTTTTCCTGTATTAATTCGTTCATAGTGTTCTGCAAGCTACATCATAGTTGCACAAACACAGTTGCTAGGAAGGACACGTGGGCGCCGCCACCACATTTGTGAGGTTCTTTGAGCAGAAACAGGCTGGTACCGAGGCTTGTTTCTTGATGGCCTACAGATGTTGAATGTAATTACTGTATTTCCTACTATTATGGAAGAATCAATTCCTTACACATCCTAAAGTTTGCCCTCTCTCTGCACCTAAATTCATTTTTCTGTTGTTTTTGAAACGCCTTTTTGCTAATTATGAAAGCAATGCCTACTCAACACGGAGCACTGTAAGGAACAGCTACCTACACTCTCGCCAAGGTTTCTTGCCTTTTCTTCCCGTAGGACGATGCCCTTCCGAATCTTACCTGTGTTAAATCAACCTGATGTTAAAAAGCAGGTCTTTTCACCAGGTTAATGTAAAAGCCAAAGTGCTGTGGGGAGATAAAAAGGCGCATCTACAGAAGAAACTGCTGTCGCGCGTCTCCAGTCAGGACCACGGAAGCGCAGCCACCTGGGACTGCGGAGCCATAGATAGGCAAGAGAGCCGGTGGATAAGGGCGGAGGTTGAGTGATTGCAGAGTGGTAGGAGGAGCTATAACAGGGTGTCACCAATCCAAATTTTGCTTTGTTTTCCCTCCCCGGCCAATGAAAGAGCTGTATTGAAGAGGTAGTCTTTACGTTTGGCACGCCCTCTCCTTTCCCAGCCAATCCTAAGGCGTCTCTCATAAGGCTGCGGTTGCGCAGGCTCCGCCCCACCTCTATCCCCACCTACCGGGGGGCGGGATCGAATCCTCCTCAGCGGGCGCTAGAGTGGGGGCCTGGCTCTCCGCGGCTCGTGCGTTCTGTGCTTGTAGCGGCGCAGCCGAACCCGCCGGCTCCCAATTGTCCTTGGCGGCTTCAGGGTCGCCGCAGCCTGCCTGCGCGCCCGGGGCTGCAGGGCTGGAGCCGGCGCACCTCCCACTGCGCCCGGAGCAGGTAATAGGGTGCGCGAGGAGCGCGGAGCGCGGGGCGCGGGGTGCGGGCGCTGCTGCTTCTGCTGGGACGCCCGGCCGGGCCGTAGTCTCCGGAGGCTCCCGCGGCCTCTAGGCGCCTCGGCTCGGAGTCCGAGGGGCACCTCGCACTGGGAGAGTGGAGAGCGGGGTGGGGACCCCGCGGGGTCGGGGCCCCGCGGGGCAGCAGGCGCTGCCGATCGGAGCGGGAACTGGAGAGCCCCAGCCCCGCCCGAAAGGCGACTCCAGCGGGTCGTGTCCAGAGCCGGTCGCTCGGCAGGGCAGTGCGCACGGTCACGCTGGTCCCCATCGATGTATTTTCCGTTCGACAGGAGCGTGGCCTTTCACGCAAACTTGTTGGGGGGCTTTTTCTGAAGTGACAGGCAGACCCAGCAACGTGACTCACCTTGGTCTGGGGTGGGGTGCGGGGGTGGAGTGTTCCCAGAAGCGAAGGTCTGTGCGGGTCTGGAAGCTGTGGGGGTGGCACCTGGGCGATGTCACTCTGCCGTGGGTGGGAGTCGAAGTGTGATTCTTTGCTGCTTTTTTTCTTGATTTTTAACCGCAGCGTTCAAATTAAAAAAAGAAGAAAGCTTCTGTAAAAGCATTCTCTGGACTTGAGGTTTAAGGAATGCACCTGCCTCTTGTGCAGTAATACTGTACTTTTCAGGCAGGTCCCAGGCGACTCGATACGTGACTGGGAGTATTTATTTTAAAAAGCACCCGGAACTGCTGTTACCTGTGCTTTGACCTGCTTGGTGTACTATGTGTTCACAAGCGAAATGGTGAAGGTCACAGGCTTAGCAGGAATGGCACAGTGATAGCTCTTGAAAAGCATTCTCTCTATCCAGGGACCCTCGAGTTCTACAAAGCAGTATTTTCATTTAGGACTGGAGTTAGGGTTTCACTCTAACTGCTCAGAACACTCTGTCAGGTTTAGAATTCTGCCCCCTTCTCCTGAGGTAGGTTGTGCGTGTAGCGTACCCATTTGGGGGCAATATAAACGGAAAGCTCGAGAGTGAGAGGAATTCTGTCACAGAACTTGCCTTCTTTACATTATACCCTACCATCAAGCAAGCTTGTACATATTGATTCTATCACATGTAGAGCAGTAAAAGATGGAGATGTTTATTTTTAAATAAATAGTGTTTTTTAGTTTTCTTTTTCTTCCTAAGTTTCTAAGATAGTTTCAGTTTCACCAGAAAGGTAATTTTCCACACAGACAAAACAAAAACAAACACAACTTGGTAGTGCTATGTGAGACTCTCTATTTTCCAATTTGGAGCGGGGAGCTTTCTGTGCTAAAGAACCTTACAGTGTTTGCATCTCTAGCTTGGTGACTTCAATTCTCAACTGTTTTGTGAACTGAAGTGAAATAATGTGCATAAGGCAAATGCAGATCAATGTGATGCATTTTGATGGTGGCTTATGACTTTAGGGAAATCTATACTGTCAATTGATAGAAGGTGGAAAATATAACAGATATTTCTTAATTGGAGTAGCTGAAATGAGAAAGTTTAGGTGTATGGGAGTAACCTGGAATGATGTCAAAGATTAGAGAACTCTAGAGAATTTTTAGGTTTTTAAAAACTGTGTTTTGGGGGTGACATGGGAATGTCTTATGAACTGTTGAATTATTGTTGCCATGAAGTATGTATTTCTTTGTTTTGTGGATAAGACAACTGTAGCATGTTACAGGGAGGTGTTAACATACCATACTTCTGTGACACACAAGGCATCCCTCACACCAGGCCTGCCAGTCTAGCTCTGCATTTATTTGAGTTTAGTGCTTTATCTTAGCTTACTCTCCAGTCAGTTTAAATCTTCTGGCACTCAAGCAGAAATTGCCAAAACAAAACGTTTATCATCTGTTAATTTGTAAGGAAAATGCGTCCTTCCTTCTGATGAGCCTAGCCCTCTTACAGTGTGAGAAATTGGAAAGAGTTTGACTCTTTGTATTTGCCCCTGTTTTTACCTGAGCCACCTCTTCAGTCCTTCCTGGTTTCCTGGATTTCTGTATTTTTTTGATTAATTAATTATGATGTTCCGTGACTTCCACTAGATGGTACATTGGGTGCTGTTACTGAAGATTTCAAATAAATTTTTAAAATTGTCATTGTAAACATTTAACTGACACAAATACAGCTGCATTGCAGCTGTTTCCGTCTTAGCAATGATTGATTTCAGGAAATTTTATTAAATGAGATTATTTGGAAGGACAGGGTGACTTAAAGTGAAGACAGTTGCTAGTAACCTCATAAATAACCTCTACTATAAAGCTTCCTGCTTTTCCCTGTGACTCTGGAATCCATACTAGCGTGTAGATTTATTGGTTCTTTTTTATGTATACTTGAACTTTTAGTTGGCTTGAGTTTTGTGTGAATTTTATGTGACCTTGGACTGAGCCATTTGAGTCTAGTCGTCTTTGCTTTCTTAGATTACTGATTCTTTAAAAGAAGTGGTAAACTGGTATGTGTAGCAAGATTATTTGATGCCAAAAATGAATAGAGGCTTAAGTAAACCCTTCTCCCACACATGTGAAGGTTTTTTTTTTTTAATGCTTATTTAATACATCTGTCTGTTCTTTTAGAAGAACATTATTATCAGCTTGTCTTGCTTAAGACAGAGAGTGGAGTATTCTCTTTCTGATGGTGGGTGCTCTTGGTTGCCCTTGTTACAGATGGATTGCTTTTAGTTATTGTTACAGAGGGAGATAAGAAAACAGCTGTCAGCTTTGATTAAAAAAATACCTGTATTAGGTACAGAAATGGTAGTGTTGGTAGAGAACCTGTGATGATTACATTTTGTAAGATATTTTGAAGAAAATGCTGGATTTTAAAAATGCAAGATGGGGAGCTGGTGATGTAGCTCAGTGGCATAGTGTCAGCCTGCCAAGCGCAAGGTCCTTATTTTGATTCCTGGTACCCCCCCCCAAAAAGCAAGATGGGAAATTACATGAAAAGGCCTTTTTAGGTGGTTGGTGTATAAGATTATGTCAGTTGCCCTGAACTCTGGGTAGGGAAAGGAGCAGTGATAATTTTGTTTGTTGGAAGCCTGTCTGGCTCTCAGGGGATTGAGTGGTGATTTGGCAGGAGGGAGATAAACCGGGTCTGTTCCTTCCAGTGAGATGGTTCTTGGTAGGGCTGCCAGCCCTTGAGAGTGTGTGGGCATCAAAAGGTGCTGGCTGTAGGTGGCCAGACAGATGAAAAGATGCCCCGTGTCAGTGTCCCGGAGCTCACCTGACCTTGGAACACCCTTCCTCAGGTCAGTGAGCATTTTAAGTCAGGTTTACAATCACGTGGTCGGGACTTGGGCTGAATACTCTAGAGTCTTTCAGTGTATTATGCTTATGGTAGGTGCTTGAATGTACTTATTTTTTTAAAGGTCTAACTGGTAATAAGGAAACTTGAATACACATACACATGTACCGCCTAAATTGAAGATGAGTTGAGGACACGGTTTAATGGGATATGACACTCTTGTGAAGGGAGAAGGCTGAGGTACTTGTAGAGTGCAAGAGTGAGGGCAGAGATCATACTAGCTGCTTTGCCAGTCTGTATACTGTAATAGTCTCTGACGTGTAATTGGGTGTTGATTAGCTTTCCTTGAGATTAAAAATGCTCTATATGTGTACTTCAAGCAATTTGATCCCGAGAACCCAGTATTTCTGAAAGTTATAATTTCTATTTTTGGCAACTGCAGGTTTGTTGAAATGATGTAAAAATTTGAATGGAGCCCAGGAGAAAAAGGATTATGGAGTTATGGCCCAAGATTTATCAAGCTCCTACTGCCCGTATTCAGAGTATTTCTATTCCCTTCCAAATACGGCTTTCAACTTAACTTCTGAAGAGTCAGTGTAGACTTCTGTACCTTTTGTATATTTTGAATTTAGTTAAGTTCCAAGTGAGGTCAGTCAGTCATCCCTGGGCATTAGCCAGGGCTTTTGTTCCCGGGCCCTTCATGGATCCCCAAATCCAAAGATGGATGTTTGAACTCTGTACATGAAATGTTGTTTTTACATACCGAGGTAGTGCTATGCACATCCTCTTATCTGCTTTAAATATCTAAGCTCCTAACACAAGTTAAAGGCTGTGGGAATAAAGACAAGACCAAGTCTGTACATGTTCAGAAGAGACACGATTTTCATTTCGTGAATATTTTCAGCCCACAGTTTGTTGAATTCCTGGATGTGGAACTCGTGCATAGGTGGGATCAACTGTGCTGTTTTTACACAGTGTGGTCAGGGTACATATTAAACATTTTGTCAGGCTTGGGAGGAAAGTTGCTGTGCTTTGGACCAGTGAGGAAACGAAGTAACATATCTTTGGTTTATCTGTGGTCATTAAAATATTATAAACACTTTACATTTTGGGCTTTTCAAAATGGCGATCGTTTAAAATTGAACATTAAGCTTAGTGTGAAAAACGTGGACTGGTGGTTCTCACATGTGCTGGAGGGCTTGCAAAGACTTAGGCGGCTGTCCTCTGTCTGGAGTGTGCCCTTCAGTGGGTCTAGGGTGGTGCTCTTGTGGCCTGGGGATCACACTTCGAAAGCCATCGTGTAGATTCTGGGGACACATAGGTGTAATTATAAACATAGGCCTTCTAGGCCTTCAAGTTCCAAAGCTTTCAGTTTGAATTTCTGCCCTGCTACTTTTGACTTCAGGTACTTTCTACCCTCTGTTTTTCATCTCTGAAGTGGTAATAGTATATTGTTATGTTGTTAGAATTAAAAGAACTTATGTGGGTAAAAGCTCCTAATAAATACTTTTAATCATAAAAATCACTGTATAAAATAAGTTAGGATTCTGACTTATTTTATAAAGTTGAAGGAAGACCCTTAAGGAGAGAACATTTTATATTTATCCACCTTTATTTGGTGCTGTTCAGGGAAAACACTGTACCAGTATAAATGTTCAATGATTTAACAATAGAAGGAAAGTTTGTGGATTCTAGTAATTTCTATAAACAGTTTTAGAGATGTGGGATATTTATATTGGTAGTTATTGCCTGACTGTCAAGGTTGAATTCTTCAGTTAGAGTATGTTGGACTCAGCTGGACCTGGTGGCTCACACTGGTAATCCCAGCACTTTGTGAGGCCAAGGCAAGAGGATCACAAATTCTACCCTAGCCTGGGAAATTTAATAATTTATCAAGATAAAAATGGTTAGGGATGTAGCTCAGTGTGAATGTCCTGAGTTCAAACCCTAGTTCTGTTTTATTTAACAAAAATTTCTCGTGGTCCACACTTCTTGTTTTTTTGAGACCTGGTTCACTCTGTAGTCCAAGCTAGCCTGGAATTGATGACCCTCCTGCCTCAGCCTTCTGAGTGCTACTATTACAGGCATGCACCATCATGCCAGGCTAGTCCACATGTTATGTAACAGGAATTTTAAGGCTGCTGTTGAAAGTTAGGTGACAGGAAGTACCTGGCAGTCATCTTGGGAACAGTCTCAACTGTAGTGCCCAGGTAGCTTTCTATCCCATGGCCTCTGAGGCATTTCTTGGAGATCTTTTCCCTCAGTTGTGTTTACTTTTTTGTGGTTTCCTTCACCACAACGTAAACTGTGCAATGGCCAAGGCCTGTTCATTGCTTCTGAACCCCGAATGGGCACCTCCTGTGTGTGACCTGAGACTGCAGGAAAGCCAGGCCCCACCTTCCCACCTTCCCTGAGACCAGGCCGCTCAGACTGGAGGTCAGGACTCATCCAGGGCTCTTTGTCATTCTCGGTCCAAACAGTCGCCCCCTGTACTGCCCCTGCCCCCGTGCCTGCCCCCATGTCTCTGCGAGACCCTCTCCTGGGCCTGTGCACACAAGTTCATGAAGTACTGGCGTTATTATGGGGTGGCAGTACTGGTTCACTCTCTTGCCAGCTGTTGTTTCCTGTGTTCTTGTTGGCACTTGATATTTTCTGACTTTTAATTTTTCCAGTATGACATAGCAGGTGGGGCAATCCAGGTACACAGTGATTTGTTGTTGTTCTTATTTGCAAATGCCTGGTAACTAACATAGCTGAGTATCTTGTCATATGCTTATTAGTTGTATGGGTTCTTTTTTATGTATACTTTTGTGATTTGGGTATTTTTATCTCTTATCTCTTTGGCTAGGGCTTCTTTTTCTTGCTTTTCTGCTCTAAGGAGGTTTTTTTTTTTTTTTTTTCTTTTTGTATATTCTAGATGTTAGTGTCTTTTTAAAATTTTATTTTATCTTATTTTTTGCATTGAACTCAGGGATCTCTGAGCTACATTGCCAGTTCTTTTTATTTTATTTTGAGACATGGTTTTGCTGAGTTGCCTAGACTGGCCTCAAACTTGGGATCCTCCTGCCTCAGCCTCCTGAGTCGCTGCAATGAAAGGTGTATGAGACCATGCCTGGTTCTTGATGGATTTTAAATGTTGCAATACACTATCTTTTCTGGGTGGTTGCTGTATGAAACTGGCCTATTTACCATGTGTTCATAATGGTGACGACTACCTGGACTGTTGGTGTCACTGCTTTGATTTGTGCTGGGGCACCAACAGTTTCACACATCCTTGCTTTTATTATCGGTGAGACCATCAGTGTAGTGAAATCACAGGTAAACTCGCAGCATTAACGTGTCTTTGTCCCTTTTGAAGGAACTGAGGATTGGATGTAGGAACCATGCATGCTAAGCATGTACTCCACCACTAAACTCATACCCCGGTGTTACAAGAGTTTGCAGTAGATGCTGCTGGAAGGCTCGGAGGCCCCGCAGAGTTGTGGACCCCTGGGGAGGAGCATCTTTTGTGAATACACATGCTGTCTGGCTCCTCCTATTGATCTGCTTCCTCTGAGGTTGCTGAATGGGATCCGTTTCTCCACTGGCTCCTTGAGTTGTCTTACTAGAAATAGGGACCTGTCACTCTTAGGCTCTGTTGTGTTGAATTTTTCCAAGTGAAAGGAAGTTTATTACGGTGTCACTAGGAAAGAAAATGTTTCTGAGCCGGGCAGTTCCTGCCCTGTATGGAGCTGTTCATTTTGGTGTCTTATCACAGCAAACGCATCCGTACATGTGCTACCGCTAGATCAACTTTCCCCCTCTTCTAAGGTAATCACAGAGAGAATTGGTAGGAACATTCTGTCCACTTGTGAAATACTTGTGTTATCACATCATCCTCACTGAATAAAAAGCATGACAACAGGTTACCACCTGTATTTAATGATGGCTTTAATGTGTTCTTCTGTTTCCCATAAGTGGTCATCAGATGTGGATTTGATTCCGTTTCTGTTTTTTCAGAGCTTCTCCATAGGTGGAGTGTGCTTGCAGCGGAGGAGGACAGTGTTGGTTGTCTCTTGTTCTGTGATGTTAGTACTGATCATCACTGCCCACAGTTGTTATAGTCTCAGGAGTTTGCAAAATGGGTGATATTTTAATTGTATCTCTATTTTTTCTTCATTAGGATATTTTTGTAAGGAGAGACATTCTCCCATTAATCTAGAGATATACTTAGTATAGAAAGGCAGGTTAAATTTTCTTTTATAAAAAATCAAATCTCAATATTATGAATTAGTCCATTAAATTATAGAACAAATCTTTTCAGGATATGCAAGTTAGATTTGTTTCTACAGCATTTTCTTTGAAACCCCAAGCTGACACGCGCTGGTGTAGGTGTAAATCTCAGGGAAACTGTTACAGATGCTTGAGGAGTGCTTTCCTCTTCTGCCCTGTGTAAAGTTTACTGAAATGAACTGACAGTAGACAGACTAACAGAAGGGAAAGGGGGTGTACATTCATCAGGTGCATAAAGGAGCCACTGAAAACATGAAACTCAAAGAAGGTCCAGGTGGGGTGTAGCTAATGCTGACGGGACAGTAAGTGGCTCTTCAGAGGAGGGCGCGAGGAGACAGTACTTCGGGAGTGATTCTGGAAGTGGAAAGGCCTGGATGCTGAGACAGAGATGTCCGGTGACTGACAGTCTTCAGTCTTCTGTCATGAGTTCCGTTTTCCCTTGTTAATAAGCTTTCAGTTCCCAGACAATTGTGTTCCTCTTGGAAGAGCTTCCTTGAGTCAGGTGGGGAACTTCAGAGGAGCACTGTGTTTGGGCAAGAGGCCTGGATTCTGAGGCAGTTTCTGTGGCTTCCCAGTTTAATTTGTAATGTATTCTACATGTACCGCTGTTGGGGATATTGTTTTCTAAGCCTGATACTGTTAATCATACTTTATAGAAAGATCCTTTTGTTATATCCTGAATATAACAAAATGACTTAATTATTTTGGAATAAAAAATAACGGTAGATATGTCTTGGAATTGTTAAGGGAACTGAAATTTAGGAGAAAAATTAACACAAGATTTTTCTTATTTTTAGACTAATGTATTTTATTGCATGTAATTATCCTTTTATGAGTCTCTGACATTGTGTTCTCAGACTAGAAAATATGTGAGGCACCCCTGCCTTCAGGGTGCTTGTGGTGTAATAAAGCAGGTGGAATGTTGACCTTCATTGTTATTATATAAATTTTCACCTCTTCTATGGGTAGAATGGTAAACAAGCAGAAGTTGTACTTGTTACAGCCTTTCCCCTGCATACACTTTATCATGCTGAGAAACAGATGCGAGGCCATAAACCCAAGTTTTCTCTGGAAAGAGGGGACATGAGAAATGACGCTGATTATTTGGAGAAACAAGCCGGGTGCACTAGAGCTTCTTTTGGAACTGGGGTGAGCGAAGAGAAGGGGCAGAGACTCCCTTCAGTCCTGGGCCAGGCAGGTGCAACTGGGGCTTGAAACAGGTCCTGCAGTTGTGGGTCAGACCTGTTTCAGCTGTTCCTTCCTCCCTCCCTGAGTTCCTTCTCATAAGTGAGCTATTGCAGAATACACAGTTCTTAGGGCCCAGACAAGGAAAGTTTCCGTGTGGTCTCATATGCTGTGAGCCCCTCCTGGGAACCTGTTAGCTGCTGTTCCTGGTCAACAGTAGGGGTCCTGGTGATGTTGGCTTTCCTGCACTCATTTTCTGTGTATTTCAGAATGGTTGCATTAGAAAAGCACTTTCTTCAGGCTTTCATGTGCCTATGGACTGTGAAACTCACCACCAGGATTTGTTAAACTGTTCTCAGCTCAGTGCCTTGTACTTTGCCAATGATAACTGATTTGACAATTAACCAGATCTAGGTTGCCGCGACCCACACAAACCAAACCAGACCGTCTGATGCGAGAAGTCTTTATTATAGTGGAGGAGCAGGGAGTGGGGCTGCCCAGCAGACCAGAGCAGCCGTGAGCTGTGTAAAGCGCGAGGTTTTTAAGGCTTTTTTTCGGGGACGGTGGAGTATGTTTAAGGGCTGTAACAGCTGTTGTAGCTGACCAGCAGCACATCTAGTTCCTGTGGCCTTTGCGGTCTGGACTGTCTAGCAAGGTGAGCAGAATAAGGGTGGGGGGTGACCTTCTCGGTCTGGCCTGTCCTGGGAGGCAAAGGGGAGCTAGGCTGGAGCTGCTGTTTTCTTTTGCAAAGAGTGGGGGAGCTTTGGAGCAACTGGGTGACTTATCAATGCCTGCAGTGATTTTGAGTTGACATCTGTTGCTTTGGGTTGAATCTTGAAGAAGTGAAATAATTTGCCCTTGGGTTTTATAACTGGGTTTTGGTACAGACAGGATTCTAACCCTCATTACCCATTCTCCAGTACATGAGGGACCAGCGTGGGAATTGCATGATTGAATGGCTTTTGGAATTTTCCTCTTCTGTACACGTCTTTAATCTTTCTTTCTTTGGCTCCATACCTCCATCTGCGCAAGCACGCATTTCACCTGCTTTGGCTAGTACTTGAAAAGTTTTCCACCAGAATGCACAGCTTAATGACAGAAGTTGGCTCAGGAAAAGGCTAAGGGCACTTTAGAATGCAGCTCACTGTAAGCATGGGTTGCCCTGAAATTTTGTTTGTTGTAATAGATTAATAATTGCTTTCCACTCTGTGTCTAGATGTGCTATGTCTTAATGCCTCTTCCGGTACCACACAATATTCACGAGTTCTTGACACCAGGCCACAGGACTTTGTAG
This sequence comes from Dinomys branickii, assembly GCA_004027595.1. Taxonomy (NCBI): domain Eukaryota; kingdom Metazoa; phylum Chordata; class Mammalia; order Rodentia; family Dinomyidae; genus Dinomys; species Dinomys branickii. Next base: position 28,996 of record PVLD010005766.1, read on the forward strand.
TAGTGTCACGCTCAGATATGGAGCATAGAAAGTTTACTCTGGCATCTTGGGCTCAGATTGGAAGGAGGCGATATACATGCACTGGTGAGGGCTGACCTGAGGAGGAAGGGGCTGTGAGCTGGGGATGGCGCTAATAGAGATCTGGGTGACTGAATGGAATAGATTTGATGACTGGATATTGGGGAGCTTAGTTCTCAGTTTGTTGTTGTCTTCTGCCGCTGGCTTCTCTTTATGTTCTTGCCCTTTCATCGTGGGTTTATCTTCACTCCCTGGCCCACCTATTCATCCTTCCTCCAAATTATACCTTAAACCAATGTCTTGGTTTCAGTTTTCATTTGCTAATGAGTGACTTCCAAACTGCCTGTGGTTTCAGTGAGCTCCGGTTCAGCCAGTCTGACTGAGTCCTGAGTTGCTACAGCAGATTATGGTTAGTTGCTGGGAGGATGTTCCTTGAGGTTTGAATGTCTCAGTGTCAGTGTGTTTAATCAGAACTTCGTTTCCATCAATAACCAGTGGTAGCACTTTTAGGAGGGACACAAACAGGTAGAAAAGGCAATCTGCTGTAGGTGAGACTCGTCCCTGTGTAACCCCAGCGTACAGAAGCATAGTGCCTTTTTCTGGATGTCGGTTTCCAGCAAGGGCAGGGATGACAGATGTCGCATTTCCACTCAAGTTACAGGTGCTAGCTGTGCACTTCCTGTTGTTCATCAACAGCAAATTCGCCTGGTTTTTCGACAAAATTTAGCTTCTTTCAGCCAGAAGCCTCACTATGAGAAGAGTCTGCATTCTTAGCAATGCCTCTGCTTGTGGTTCTGCTGGTTCTGCAGTGTCCCTGAAGGTCTCTTCCCACACTTCTCTTCCTTGTTTAATGTCTGTTTCCCTGGTCACTCTTCTAAAACCTTAAGGCCATAGGCTCTAATGGTAAAGTGTGTGGACAGTAAAACTAATCATTCAGAGCCTCTAATTCTGCTCTGCTCATTGCTGGTCTTACAGACTTAGGCTAATGTGTTAGTCAGCTTTCTGTTACTGTAATGATTATCTGAGATTAAAGAGAAGTTTATTCTGACTCACAGTTGGCCCTGTTGCTTGTAGGCCTGTGGTAAGGCATCATATGGGGCGGGGGAGACTGTGACACAGCAGGAAAAGAGGAAGAGGAGAGGGCCTGGCTTCTAAGATCCCCTTCCAGGGTGTGGCCCCTGATAATCTCCACTTGGTACACCTCATTCTTTTTCTTTCTTTTGGTGTTCTGGGGTATAGTCCAGGCCATCCTTAAACTCCGTATGTATACCTAGTGGGACTGAAAGTGGCAATCTTCCTGCCTCGCCCTCCCAAAGTGCTGGAATTTCAGGTGTGTGCCACCACACTTAGCTGGTTATTTTCCACTGTATTTTATAATGCTTCCACACTACATAGACATAAGAATGTGTTTCAAGACATGCATTTTCTTTCCCTTGCCTAATCTGGCACCTGGATTGCTTCACCAGGTAGGTGCCATTTACCTCCCCTGGGGCCCTTGTGCCCTAGTTATGTAGAGCTTGCATGTGGTTCCCAGCTGGTGTGTGCTTTCCCAGGGGTGAGATGACAGGGCCGGGGCAATCACACCCTTCTCCTGGCTGGCCCAGGCCTGCCCTTACGAGTCCAGAACCTGAGAAATTTCATGACTTTGTTGCTGTTTTTAATCCAGAGTAAAGAGTACAGAAATCACACCGTGTCCTATGCCCCTGTTCTATTAAAGGAATTGTGTTCCTTGAAATTCAAACTACAATATCATGATAGTACCACTTTGTATTTACTGCTCCTAAAACAAATGTGAACAGCAACGCTTCCTTTCTATTTTCGTCCTTTTAGGTGTAGGGGTTGTGGCAGGTGGTGAACTGAGTCTCTGGCTTGTAGGAAGAAGTGGGAAGCAGGGCGTGAGCATGGATCGTTCTTGATCTTCTGATCTTCTGATCTTCTGACAACCTCTGTTGTCCTGGGGTTACTGCTGGATGGCTTCCCTGCCATGGCTTGGGCGCATGAGAGAGACACAGACCAGCTAAGCTGATGCCGGCCCAGTGGCCTTATCTCACGTTGCGGGTTCTCCTTGCCTTGGCCCCTGACAGGTGGGAATCCTTAGAGATCATCTAGCCACAGTTCAGATGTGAATTTCCTTGGATCTGTTGATGAGCCTGTCTTAAAGCTAAGAAATTGAGAGGAATAAGAATTGTTAGAAGTGTCTTTGAGGGTCAGATTTTTCCCCTTTTTCTTATAATATCATGGTATAAATGGATATTGAGCCGGGAATGGTCATGCACGCCTATTTTTCCAGCACTTGGAAGGCTGAGGCAGGAGGATCGCCGTGCATTTGAGGTCGTTCTAGGCTACAAAGCAAGTTAAGACCAGCCTGAACTGCATAGCGAGACCCCGTCTCAAAAAGACAAAAAACCTCCTCCCTACCTTTCTTTCCTCCCTCCTTCCTTCCTTTCTTTATTTGCCTGGAGAACGAACCTCAGGCCTTCACACCAAGCTGTCTGTAGCCAGTCCATTCCCATTCTCTCTGTCTTTGTCTGTGCCTCTGTCTGTCTGTCTGTCTATCTATCTATCTATCTGTCTATCATTATTTAGAGGATCATGCCAAGTTGCTAAGTTGCTGAGCTCCAGTTTGCCATCCTCATGGCTCAGCCTCCCAGAGTGCTGGGATTACAGGCCTGTGGCACTGCATGGAGTTTTCAAAGAACATGCTGTGTGTTTCTGGAGGGTGCAAACAGTGAACCAAAAAGGGTAATTCAGAAATTTGTTCTTAAAAGCCAAAGGAACTGCTGCCTTGTAGGGATCTGCACAAGAACTGACTGACCTGTGCACAAGTGTTGCTAGGGTCACTTTGGGAACTTGTTACTGTGTTGGGGGGGAGTTAGGTTATTAAAAGTTTTTGTTTTTTCTTTTTAGGTAACAGTTATTAGTTTTCTATTCTAAAACAATGTCATCTTTGGCTTATGAAACATACACCCATATAGAATGGATCTCTGTGGTGTTGGCGTAGCCTGTTCCTGTAACCAAGCTGTGGTCTCCTTGCTCCCACTGCCTGTTGCGTACTTTCACGTGGACACCTTATCACGTCCTTCAGAAGATCCAAGATGGAAAAACACACTCACTTTCCAGTGACCCAGTTCCCAGGTGCTTTTCATGGCTAATGTCAGGAACTGTGACTCATCTTTGAATCCCAACATCTCTGTGATTTCTCACTGTCAAGCCTGCCCCTTCCCCACAGCATTCTCTCTTGCACTACACTACTTCAATGTCATCACCTCCGCCCTCAGCTGGCCGAGCTTGCCTCTGTCCTCCCTGACTACAGCTGCTGCTTTGCTGACTGTGTGGCCTTCGATTTGCTCCATCCTCCTAGGCTTTAATGCACGGCTGGTGCCATGTCCTCACTGTGGAAGACTTCTTCCTCTTGGACACATGAGTGGCCCTTTGCTGTATTCCAACTCCACTTCTACCGTTTACCAGCTCAGTTTGAAATTACAGATGCTTCTGAAGACTCATGTTCTGCATATGTAGACTGAGGCAGTAGTAATAGTGTTTAGACTGCAGTGTTGTAGTGGGCTTTAAATCAGAATGTACTTCATTTTTTTTGTTTTGTTTTGTTTTGTTTTTGGTCTTTTTGAGACGGTCTCATTATGCAGTTCAAGCTGGCCTTGAGCTCACTTTGTGGCCCAGGTTGGCCTCAAACTTGCAATGATCCTCCTGCCTCAGCCTGCTGAGTGCTGGGATTACAGGCGTGTGCCACCACACCTGGCGTAGAATGTAGTTCAAATATTGTTGCGGGCCCAGTGGAGTTAGGGCTATTATTCTTAATCATATCAGGTCTTCACCCCTTTCCCCAGATTTCGTTGTTCTTCATCCTGTGTTGCCTGTGAAGTACTCAGCCTTAACCTTTTAAAAATAAACCTGTTGTGTGATTGGCTTGTTTTCTTTGGCCTTTCATTTCCCTCTCTTTACATCATACCTGTTCACACATGGTCTGTGCTCCTGTAAATATACACACCCAGGAGAGAGCTTTTCATCAGTGGTGAGGTTTTTTGTTTTTGTTTTTTTGTTTCAGTTGTTTTGGGTGTTTTTGGCGCTGGGCATTGAACGGAAGGCTTTGCACATGTGCTATGGACCTCCTGTACCCCTGAGCTCTACTCGCAGCCTCCTGTAGGGCCTGCCTTTTCATGTATATTCTCATCCTTTCATAGTCCACCTCAGGTATCTCCTTTGTGGGTTCTTTTTACAGCACTAACTTACATGATTCTTTTGTTTGTATTTATAGGGTGCCACCTTTCAGCTTACTACTTTATTATGTAGCAGCTCCCTCTTATCCCAGTTAGTGGCCCTGTCCAAGCTGACCTTTTATGTTGGATTACTTTTGTAGGTAAACTACTGCTGTTTATTAATACTTTAATAAGCCTTTGACCTTGGTAATAGTCATATTTAGGGTAAAAAGTACCTTGCAGTCTTTTGGTCAGGCATACTTACCAAATGACTGAACATTATAGTTATTTATTGTAGACCTTCTGTGTGCTGGGTAGGTACTCCAGAAAACTAGTGCTAGATAAGTTAGATAAGGTTCTGCACATGTACGCACATAGATACATTGTGCATCATTCACACAATTTAAAATTTAAAGATTGCTTTTTTTTTTTTTGGTCTTTTTGAGACAGGGTTTCATTATGCAGTTTAGGCAGGCCTCAAGCTCACTTTGTAGCCCAGGCTGGTCTTGAATTCAAAGCAGTCCTCCTGCCTCAGCCTCCCAAGTGCTGGGATGACAGGTGTGAGCACCATGCCTAGCTTCAAAACTTGCTCTTTAAAATTGCTATGTAACCAGGGGATTGACAGCAGATAATAGTAGATCCACTAGGAGATTGGTTGGGAAGTGTCTTAGTTACTTTCTCGCCTCTGAGACACAGGACCCTACACCCACAACTTAAAGGAGGAAAGGTTAATTTTGGTTCATGGTTCAGTCTGTGGTCAGCTGACTCGAAGGAAGAAAGGGTGTAGTAGAGGAAAAGCTGCTCACATGGCAGCCAGGAGGCAGAGAGAGAGAGAGGGAGGGAAAGAAGGGAGGGACAGGAGAGGAAGATACACCCTTCTAGGTTGTGCCGCTGCCATAACCCCCCTTTTGGTCAGGTTCTACCTCCTAACAGCGGTCAGCTGTAGCACTCCTGATTCAACACTTTCTAGAAGCTCCACCTAGAAGTACATGCAGCTTTGGGGGGGACCCCTGGATATAAGCCATGACAGGAAGTTGTTCAGAGAATAGTAGGGGCGTAAACTCACATGTCTGTGCCAGTGCAGATGTAGGAAGAGGACTCATTCAGGAGGTGTGTAGTGAGACGACAGGACAAGGGGACTGAGTGTGCAAGGAAAGGCAGAGCTGGAACTCGGCAGCGCACCTGTAAGATTCCTGACGTGGGTGCTGTGTGCACGGCTATGCCACTCACTGAGAGGGTAGCTGGTGCCGGAAAGGCAGGGCTGGGGAGGAGCAGGGAGATTGATTCACTTTTCAAATGTGCTGAATTTGAGGTGTCGCACCTAAAGTGAAGATGCTGCGTGGCTATCTCGTAAGTATGGGGTAGGGGCAGCAAATTGGAGATTTTAGCTTAAAGGTGAGAATTGTGGCCAAGTTTGTTATTAGTGACAACATTTTCGGGTTCAGCAGTGCCCCTTGACTGTGCGCTGAACCTTTTGGCTGAAAACCATGTTTATTAGAGACCATTCCCACGGTGCCAGTTATTGGAGACCCCTGCAGTCGGTTCTGATATCCTGTCTGGGTTATGACACGTGGTAGGAAAGGAAAGAAAGAGCAAGAGACAAAGTAGTGGGGTGCATGGCAGGGACCTGGGACCACCAGTCCATCTCTAGGAGCAAAAGGCCACAAGGCAGTCAGAACCTTGGCATTTATTGACCGAGAAGGGGATTATCTGGTGACTCAGAAGGCAGTGGTGATATTACACTCAGAAGGTTCTTGCCTTGGAGTGCGTTTAGTCTTAGTCTTACTCGTAGTCTTTGTAGTGGGAGGGGATGACCCACCCCTAATGGGATAATGGGAAATCTCAAAGGGGTGCAACCAGTAATCCCATACCTCCCTTCAACCTTTAGGGAAGCACATAAAACTGGCCACTGTGAATTTGTGGTCCTCAACACTTATTATTCAGAAGGCGCTGTGTTGGGTTCTGGGCACATACAAAGATGAATATTGTCTAGTTTCTTGCTTGGAACCTGAATCTGTAAGGATAAACTGTATAGTACTTGAACTACAGCAGAATGAAATATGATGGGAAAGGTGAATGAGGAGGATGACGAGGATTCCTTATAGTTGCTATTTCTGATGCAGAATTTGGTGTAGAAATGGGAATGGTGGTGAAGGGAGCTTATTTTCCCAGGGTTTTTTTTTTTTTTCTTTGCGTCCTGGTAGAAGGAAGTAGGGAGGAGATTGTCCAGGCAGCATCCTATATCATGGGTGATTTGAGCCACTTCCATCTGAGCAGCATAGACACTGTATGAATGTGCAATGAATAAAGTTGTTCTTTAGATCTGTTTTATTGGTTTTGTTGGTTCTGGGAGTCAAAGAATCTTCTGATTTATTAGATGCCTATTAGAAAATTGGTGAACTTTATGAAACTAAATCTGAATTATTTTGTTTCCATGGTGTTAATGTTGCATGAAATGCTTTTGATTGTTGAAGAATATGGGGCCTTGGTAACTTTAAACAAATGACTCTTTAATGAATATAAAGAGATATGTGCAACTTTGATTATTTTTTTCAGTGCTAAGAGTAAAAATCCTTGAGGTCTAGCAAAGGCAGAAGTTTACAGTGTTAATGCAAAGAATAATCGTGTTCTGCAAAGAAGAGTATCTTCTTTCATGTAGTCTGTTAAGTCTTGTTTTTTTTCTTTTTTCTTCTTCTTTCCAGTGCTAGGGATTGAACCCAGAGTCTCCTGTGTGCTAAGCACATTCTCTGCCACTGAACTATAACTCTGCCCTGTATTTACATTTTGTGATAGGCCCCTTGATGTTATTTATCTTAAAATAGAACACTTTTAAATGCTTTGCTTTTCTAGCCTGTAAATGATTATCTCCCAAGCATCAGAGAAGTGGGCTGAGTGCCCTGGAATGTGAGGGTGGGTAGGAGTTTCTTACCTCATTGAGGTTCTGCTCTTCCACTTTGGAGGCTGGGCTGAGGAATTGCTTAGGTAAGTCACTGATAAAGGGCTCACCTATGAAATTCTAAAAAAAATACATTGATCTGAATGCTTTCAATCTTTCTTAGGCTGTGATCTTTTTCCAGACAGAATTCTTTTGTAATTGCTTTTATTTTTGCAGCATAAGACCTTACACTTGCTCAGCAAGCACCTACCACCACTCACTGAGTCATAACCCCCAGCCCTAGTATTCTTTTGTAACAGAAGATACAGAGAAGGCTTCCTGGTTAATTCAGGGCGCACTGACTTAGTCTTTTAAAAACCACTCCAGATTTCTGCACTGTTAATAGCGAGTTTGGCTTAGAGTATAAAATAACATTTTGGGTTGTTCCATGTGGTTTATAATAAAATCATTTTTTTACAGGAAGTAGTAACAGATGAGTGAGAATTAGTCGTGTACAGCACTGACTTTAAAAAATGAAACTATTGGAATGTCTCCAGGCATCAGCCTTCACGTATCCTTTTCCCTCCCCATTCTTTCTTTTTTTTAATTGAATTATTTATATATGTTGTTTTGCCTCTGGGGATTGAGCTCAGGACCTTGCCCATGGTAAACCTGCTCTGTGCCGCCAAGCTCTGCCTCCGACCCTTCAGTGGTCTGTCTGCCCCTCCCTCCTCTCTTTCCTTCTCTCCTTTCCACGTTTTAAAAAATAAGAATATATACAAAATTAAAATATAAGTGAGTCTTTTGTGAAAATTCAGTGAAAAGATGAAATCTTTTTGAGAGTGTTATTTAGCTGTTTAGAGGGTTGAGCATATTACTTAGCTATTCTAATGGTTACTCGCCATCACTGGCTACTGGGGCTAAATTATGTTCTAGAAAATCATTCTGGCCTTTAAATGGTTGTAGGTAACAGTTCCAAAAATGCATCACCTCTGTCACATCCTGATCGTCCTTCAGTCTGCCCGGTGTTTAGAGGAGAATCTTGCGCAGTCTTGGAGCTTTGCTGGGGCTGCAGCAGGCCGCCTTTTTTCCCCATGCTTTGTGCAACCTTGTAAGAGCCTCAGCTCTCAAGGGAGAATCCGAAGGCAGATTCTTGGGTTTCTTGGGAAGGCAGATGGATCTGTCAGACTTCATGTATGTGTTTTCTCCCTTCAGTATTTACCAAAATCTTGTTTGAAAAAAGCATTCTTTAGAGATGGTTGTATAAAGCATGTGTAGCTTACACATTATACTAGATATATTTTAATATATACTCCCAGATCAAACCAGATTAGCAAGAGCGCAGTGTCCTTTTATTGCCTTTTATCGGCATCCCGACAGGCTTCTGCCGTGTTAGTTGGTATGATATCAGGTAGTGCTGTCGTGGCCAGCTCTCTGGAAAACCCCAGACGGCGTTCTGATACCCCACCGCTAGGCAAAGCAGACATGTTCAGAGCCTGGGACTCTTGTCATTTTAAGTGAACGTTCCTCTAATTTTCCTGTTCCTTTGCTCATTTGCAAAGAGGAAAAGGCACGTTACAAATTCAGCCTAAATCTGTTTTGCTTAGAAACCACATTTGTATTTTTTAAAAAATTGTGCAGTGAACTCTTTGAATTAATACAGTTACAGATCATAACAAGTGCAAATAATGTTGCCTTTAATTTCTGCGAGTATAGTTCAGCTGATAGCAGAGCTACAGTATCGCGCTACAAAGCCCGAAGAGCGCAGGATTGGGGAAGTCCCACAGAGACATCCTGATGTCATTTAATGGCAACCGGTACTCCTTTCAAAGGACCGTGGTCTTCAAAACAGCTCTCAGGTTTCATCACTCTTTGTCCACGACAGGAATTCAAGCTGTGCAGCTGGCAGATCTTAGCAACTCCCATTCAGCAGGCTCTCCAAAGACATTTTTAACCTTGGTCATTGGGTATTTTTATACAACTTTAACAGTAAATATTTTACTCTCACTTCCTACCAAACTTTGAAGAAAAACAGGATGGAGGGTGTTCACGCTGTGCGGACCCTATAGATAGCACTAGGTAGGCACTCGCTGCCCCTCCGCCCCACACCAGGGGGAAGTCCTAGTTGCTATCCTTAGTGTTGCTTTCTTTTGTGTTCCTTTATTTTTAAAACTTAAAAGTATATTTTTAGACTTTTGGAAGCCTCAGAACTGCTACATTCTTACATCTTGTGATTGTAACCCTGTAGATGTATTTGGCTGTGGAGGAGAACTGCTGTGACATTTTTTGCTAAGGTGTAGTCAGTGATTCTTTCAGCTGTTTTCTTTAACCTCCTCCTGCTGTATGTTGAGTTCCTCATGTTGCTCATGTAGCTCAAGACCTCTTCATCCTGGAGCTAACACTTGCACCATGGCTCAGAGTCTGGTGGCATCTGCAGAGTCACTGAATGAGTGAACGAGTTGTGATGGATTTTGGGAATCATCTATTGCACTTCGCAGAGTGGAAGAGAGGCCTGGAGGGGTGTGGGGCTGCCTTGGGTGAGGTCAGCATTACTGAGAGAGCCAGTGAAACCAAGGCAGGGCTCCGTATTTCCAAACTTCTCTAGCGGTTTCCTTTCTTCTCAGTAGCCTGTCCTTTTACAGTACCCCAACTGTGAGCTGTCCACACTAATCAAAGTTTAAAGTGAAAGTGTCTGACTTTGTTAAGGCTTTTTTTTTTTAGATAGGGTCTTGCTATGTAGCCCAGGCTGGCCTTGAACTTCTGATGATCCTCAGCCTCACTAGTGCTGGGCATAAGTGGTGTGTGCCACCACACCTGAGTACTTACTAGTTTTATATTTAAAATGTTCAAACTGCTACTGGGTTGTCGAGTGCTGGTGTCTCTTTTTGGAGGTGATTCCCACGTCCTTTTTGGCCTACACAATTGAATAAAGAAACAGTGGCAAAGTCCCACATTTATTAAGGTAGGGGAAAAAAAATTAAAAGGTAGGGAAAAAGCGGGTTCTGGAGTGTGAACTTGGGCCAAGAAAAAAATGAGAATAAAAATAAAAATATTTTGGGCCACTGTGATGAGATAGGACAGGGAGCACCTAATGGCAAAGGTCCCATTTTTGTTATTTCCCGTGCTGATGTCACCTCAGTTCATCCTTTCAAAAACCTGCTCCAGTTCTGGTGAGAAGTCTGTGTGCAGGGTTCTGAGGATTGTTCTGTGCATGTGTCCCGAGATCTTGTCATGTCTAGGTTCCAGCTAGGTTTAGCCACATTGTAGTTTCCTGTCTCAGAACTCTTCAGATTACTTTCTCTGGATATCTGATGATTTCAAGTTGGTGGCGACTTAGATAAGTGGTGGTGTATTGACCTCTTCAGCCATTCTATCCGAAAATGATGGGAAGAGATGCCTACCCAAGTTAGGCTCATATGTTTGGCCTATACACTTACAAAATTCGGTTAAAGTCTACCACAATTTCTTGAGGTTCTACTCTGTCAGCCAGTGTTCTGGGTGTTGAGGACGTGGCCGGGTATGAGCCTCGTGTGTACCTGCTGTCATGAGGCTTACTTGGTAAAGGAAAGCAATCTGTTCCTGTTGCTCCAGCAATGGTAGTAGGACATCAGGGGATGTTATCAGTCTTGTGGAAGGTCTAAGTTAGAGAAACAAGGTTTTATACGAATGAAGTATTGCATAATCAAGGATTCCAGGGTTACTGCTGTCAGAAGGGAACTGTCTTGAGCTATAGACGGTGTGTGGAGAAGTGAGAACGGAATCTTTAGAAGAAAACACTCTGTTTCTCAGATCTTGTTTTCTTCTTTGTTTTTCTGAGATAGTGTCACACTGCATAGTCCAGGCTGGCCTTGAACTTGCTGTGTAGCCCAGGCTGGCCTTGAACTGGTGCTCTGCTTGCTTCGGCCTCCCAACTGCTCTTTCCTTAGGAATAAGCTGCTTCGGCTGCATTCAAGACCGCTCTTGCCTGTTTCACTCTTGTTCCAGCATTTACCTTGTGTTTTATCCCAACTGCCATAAACAGTTTCTGTAACATGTTCTGTGCTTCCCACTTCCATATGTTTGCACAAGCTGTTGGGGAACTGAATTAGTGCTTGGTTCCTTCAGACAGACTCTGTGCTTTACTTTGATAGTTTGAAATTGTATTTTATTTCAAAAGTCTCCCTGGTCCCAGGGCTGGTGTGTGTTCTATATGCACTCTAATTCCCTGATTGGTCCTGGCAGACACTAAGAAGGCTGAATTAAAAGTCTTAACTTGGGAATTTGTTATTCGTTGTCGTCCAGTTTTAAGATTAGGTAGATTCAAGGCTGGGCACTAGGTTTCTTGTGTATCCCTGGCTCCTGTGACCATGGATTCAACCAACCGTGGATCAGAAATATTTGGGAGAAGAACTTACACCTGTGTTTCAGGATTTTGATATCCTCAAGGGTCCTAGAATAAATACCCTGTATGCGCTCATTTCTGTTGCCAGCCAGCCCAGACCCCAGTGGCCTTCTCTGTCCTGCTGCTGCTCTTGGTCTCAATTCCTAGTTAAAATGGGGCTTCTCCTTGGCTTCCTGCACACCTGCTTGTCTCAAGTCCCCTTGTATGGGGACACCAGCCTCAGCTGGAGCTGTGTCCAGAGTTACAGGACTGCTCCCCTGGATAGCTGGCAACTGTGCGCCTGATTGCCAAGTGCCACCGGCTTCTTACTTCTTCCCTCGCCGGATCCTGCCTGTGTTCCCACCTTTGTCTGGGCACCTGGCTGCACCTTCGGCTCTGCCACACATCCTGCTGCTGAGCCGAGACCTCTCCTCTCCACCCTTCCCTCCCATGCTTTCTCAGCTGCAGACGGTGGACCAGCCCCTAGGTCCCTCCTCTTCCTCTTGGCCACTTACGTCCTGCTTCACAGCCACGTAGTGAGAAGTGGAAGCATTTCAGCGTGGATTTGATACAGAGCCTTCTGTATATGGCTCCTGTGCCAGTTTAATTTTTCATCTTAGTCAACATTGCTGAAAAAAGTATAGTTCTGAAAAACATCTAAGATCCTTCTCACAGTGAAGACAAAGTAGGATGAACGCTTGGGAGTTTTATCTCTTTCATAATTATCCCCGCTTCTACGATATGAACAGTTATTTTTCTGAACATCTATGTGAGAACTGTGCATGCAGGTGCCTTAAGATCCTTCCTGCCCTCGCTGCATCAGATCTTGTTCCTAGTTTCTCAGATTCAAAAGCTGCTGTAGCCAGCTGGCAGGTGCCCTCTCAGTGTATGCAGATGCAAAGCAGTTTGAATATACTACTACAGAGAATTCTGGATTTTCCTTTCCCTTCCTTCCTGCATTCCTTTCTTTCTCCCCACCTCCTTTTTCTTCTTTTTCAGCAGTACTGGGAATTGAACCCAGGGCCTTCTCATTGAGGTGTAATCCCCAGCCCTTTTTTAGTTATTTTCCCCAGCCCTTTTTTAGTTTTTAAATTTTGAATTAAAAATTTTTTTTTAAAAATGTTGAGATAGGGTCTTGTTAAATTGCTCAGTTGACCAGGCTGGGCTCAAACTTGCAATCTACCTGCCTCAGCCACCCGGAGTGCTGGGACTGTAGCTTTGTGCTAGTACGCCTGGCCAGGTATTCTTTAAAATAAGTCTCACAATTACATCTGATTTACATGTGCTTAGATACTGTGACACTCTGTACAAGCACTCACTACATTTCTTCACATTTGAGGTTCAGTCTTGTTTTGCCTTCTCATTAGAGCAAGCATTCTTGAGTTAGGTATATAAACAGATCTCACAGTCTTTTGTGCTCCATGATCTAAGTAGGCTAGATGTAGATTTTTTGTGTAATAAAGAATGTGTGGAGACAGAAAGGGTCCATAGTTTCCATCACATTGAAACACACGTGTGGCTCCCAGGGCGTAGAGGCAGTTGGCTATAGGTCGAGTAACTTGTGTCCAAAATGCTTGAGATCAGAAGTCTTTTGATTTCCAGATTTTGGAATATTTGAATATGCAGAAGTTTCTATTACATAAGGAACTCAAAGTCTAAATGTGAAATTCATTTCCTGAAAATCATTTTGTACAGTGTTTTTATTTTTTATTTATTTATGTTTTTTATTTTTTATTTTTTTGGCGGTACTGGGGATCGAACTCAGGACCCTGCGCTTGCTAGGCAGGCGCTTATTCCACTGAGCTATATCCCCAGCCCCTGTACAGTGTTTTTAGTAACTTTGGTATAGGAATTTCTTCTTGTGGTGTTATGTTGATGTTCAAAGTTTCAGATTTTGAAGCATTGTTGACTTTAGATTTTTGTATTAGGGATGTTCAACCTGTTTTATTCATGAGATTCATATAAAATAGCTTAGAACATCAATGATAGCTTTTTAGAAGTGCTTGATTTAGGACCTCTGGAATGGGTATCTAGATGGATACATGCATTAGTTTTGAGCTAAAGTACTAGTTTCATCAGGATTTGCTAGTTCAATCAAAAATTTTATAAGGGTTTATTGAAAGTAAGACAAACTAGTCTCTCATCTTTAGGGTAGAGAAGCTTGTTTATTTGTATTTTGCATGGCCAGAGGGTTTATGTAACAAGCTTGGGGGTAGTTCCCACATCCTGACCTTTGGAGTGATTCTGGAAGTCACCCTCTGTCTGTTGTACAGTCCTCTACTGTATGCTTGGGAGACTGTCTGGAGGTTGAATAAAGGACTGTGGCTTTTCAGTGTGTTCCTGTTACACCCACTTTTGGTATACAAACATCAGGAGTAGTGTTTTACCACATGGAAATCTTTGCTTTAGATCTGATGTTTCCCCCATTTCATTATGGAAAAGCACTCGCTCATGGAGTGTGAAGTCACTATGTGGTTGGGGAGTGCATTTGTGATAAATATCATAGAATCCAACTCTAGGCAGAGCCTTGGGCAGTGTTATAAATGCCAACTATAAGTGCCAGCTTTAAACCCTGCCTGCGCAGTGTTATAAATGTCTGTATTCACTGCCTCAGAAGCCTTTCAGGCTAATTTTTTGTTTTCTCACCTTTGTGTAAGGTTTGCTTTTGCTAATGAACCTAACTTCACCTCTCTGCTATAATGGTTAATTCATGGATAGGAAACTAGTGAGATAAAGTAGGTAAGAGTTGTTTTTCTTACTTGAAAGATTATGGATAATTAATTAAATCTGAGCCCCATCTGGCTGATTTGCTGGGTTGACTTAAGAGAACTAATTTGCCTTGGTAAGGAACTGGGGTAATTAAGATAATTTTTTAGTGTTATTTTGTAAGGACCCCTACTTGAAAAAAACACTTGAATTCTGTGACAGGAATTAGGCCTAAAATAATCTCTGAGTTAAAGTGTATCATATAGATAAATTTCATTTTCATTTATGAATTACATCAGAGGAAGGATATTATTTGGTTAAAACATCGGCAAATATGGTACCTAGTCTTTTAAATATACTTTTAATTTTTGTATCTTAACAAGTGATTGAAAGAAGGAACTATCCACATATCCATAGGCGTGAGAAAAATTTGTATAACTGCTTCATGTCATTAACTAATAACTAGATATAGGCAATATGTTCATTTTAGAAAGCCAGGGTATTAGAATGAATGAATTTCCTCTGGAAGTAACTGGGTGTTTTTTAGATAATTAAGTCTATATTAATTTGCAAATAGAAAAGAGGATCAGCAATGTATTCAAAATCATAATGCCATACACATTTGCTGTACTTATAAGTGCAGAATTTATTAATACCTGCTAATTTGTTTTGTTTAACATCAGGGTTTCTTAAGTATGGCCATGCAGGTTTATTTTGGAAGTAGTTTAGTGAAATTTTTGTTTTAATCATTATGCCTTTATTTTCATGTACAGTAGAGAACATAACTGACTCCCTCATGCATGATTTCACTGTGTTTATTTTAAAGGAGCCTAAAATAAGTATTTAAGTTAAAAAAGTGGTTTTATAAACTCTAAAAATTGGGGGGGTGGAATGTGAATAACTGAAAATTAGGGAGCTTCTGACTTAGACAACGAACGTGTAACTGTTTCTGTTTAACTTTGTCTGGTTGGTATATTTAAAAAATATAACCTGGGAATGGGGAGCTCTGAGTGGGGTGTTTCCAGTAGAGGAGCCCACGCATCTGCAAGGCTAAGCCCTAGTCTGTCTCACCTTGAGTAATTCTGTGATTATGGTGCACTGAGGCTCTTTCTGATCTCCCATCAGTTGCTGTTTAGTGCAGCAGTTAAGTTTAGAGTTCCAATGGCCGCTGTCTCTCCCACCTCAGTGTTCTCTATGTAGACGCCAGCTCACTACCTGGTAGTTGCTCAGTAAATGTTCTTGGGTACATACAGATAGTATAAAATAAAGCTAATATGAGTAAAGCCATATATTTAATTGGTCCTAGGTGTAATAGCAAATTTACGACATAGTTGCACATATGGACAAGCTGCGCAGTTTTTAATACCTGAAAAAAAACTTTTTTTTTTTTAGACTATTTTTATTGTCATCTTATTGGTATCACTTTGGCCATCTTGGGAGGGCAGCACCAGGATGATGGAGTGCAAGGGATGGCGGAGTCCAGACTTGGGTTGTCCCTTCCTTTTCGCATGAATCTGGGACAGGAAGGGTACAGCGGAGGTACAGCTACCTGAGAGGGTTCATGGTCAAATGAGACAATGGCTGCATAAATGCCAATTTGTCAAGTTCTTCAGAAGTGCCTGTTTTTGTTATTTATGTACCATAGGTGTCAGCACATGATATATTTAAAAACTTTTGTATTTTTTCATCCCCCAATAATTTGCTTGCTTTTTTTTTTTCATTAAAAAACACAAACCTCCCATCAACAAATACAAGCCTGGGCTTCTTGTTTATATGTATCTGCCTCAGATCCTTCTTGGGGAAAGAGTCAGGGTGTAAATAATTTTTGTTGTTTATAAAATGTCTTTCTTGAAGGGCTTTGTTAGTTCCAGAATACATTATTGGTGATTAAAACATAACAAAAGATGAGTTCCGGGAAGGTGGTGACTGGGTAAGCAGCAGAGAAAGATCCTCCCGGAGGATCGCCACCTAAACACTGGAATATAGCAACATGAGGAAGAGAAGAAGGAGAGAAGTGGGTTCCATCAACATAGGAAGGATCTGAAATGAGAATTGAAGTCCTTAGAAAGAGCAAACAAGACCTCTCCTGGAGGACAAACTCAGAGGGCTGCCATGGCACAGTTAGAGGAAGAGGAGACAGAGAAGGGGGGAGTCATCACTCCATACACACCCTCAGGCTGCTCGCTCATTCTGGCACTTGCAGCTTCAGCTTCAGAGGCCCGTGCTCACGGGAGCCTCCTGACTCAGCCAGGGGAGAGCGGAGTCCCGAGAGCCGGGCCAAAGCCAGAGTGCAGAAGGTGCAGCCTGGAAAAGAGGCAGTGGCGGATGGGAGGTGTTGTTGAACTCAGCGTGAGGGTAAAAAGTGACAACAGCCACTAAAGCAGCATGCCCACTCTGTAGCAACCTTTCTAATCAGTACCCTGAGGCAAGGCAGAGTCAAAGCAACCGGTACAGAGCCCACTACACCCAGCTCTACACCTGCCCTGAGGCTGTGGCCTCCTGCTTCTCCACTGTGTGAGCAACTACCAGCAGAGAGCAGCAGAGAACATCGGCAGTGACCCCAGGGCCACAGCAATTCCCAGGGATCCAGCCAAAGAACAAATGGGAACTGGAGCACAACAGCAAGAGAGAGCTGCATATGGAGGTGGATCACATGGCCCCACGCCCTTCTCATTCCAGCACCAAGCAGCACCAGCATGAGCTGAGTTACTGGCCTTTAGCTCCCACTCTGAACTCCCTCTGTGAGCACCTTGAGTCTTGGTGGCCCACGTGCTCAACATGTGTTCCCAGCAGCAATGGGATGAGTCCATGGGCTTCAGGATCTACCCTAAACTACTAATATGAGCACCAAGAGGGACTTCATACTGCTTGCACATATGAACCTAGTATGAACCCATAGCAACAAATTACACGAAAAGCAGCAGTCCTGGAGTCCAAGAGACAACAACAGACTCTACACAGAAGACCCGAGAAAATCCTCCAATACTCTCCTAGAACTAATAACTAAATTAACAAGCACCCTGGACTACCTTAGTGAGCACGGGTGGGGGAGACCTCATTCTACTTGTGCCCAGCATCGTAAGTGTGCCCAATGCCCAGCTGCAAGGGACGGGGAGTGGCAGCAAGAGGTGGGAGGAGGTGAAGACCTGGAACTAGTGTGCAGACCTGGTACTCTAGTTGGGTGGGGATAGCCTCCAAAGAGTCATAGGCGGCCTACAGGGAGACACTAGTGGCCTATGAGGGGACTCTGGGGGCCTTGACAGAGAGCTCAGCAGCTTGAGAGGGGAGGGGACCCCCTCTAAGCTACATGAAAACCCTGAGGTCCTGGACTGGGCCTCCAGGAGCACGGTGATGGGGCAGAACCTGGCAGTCCTTAGGGGCGACCCTGTGGACTTGACTGGGCCCCCGGGAGTGCCTCGATGGGGCGGAGCCTGGCGGTGTGCAGGGGTGGACTTGATTGGGCCTCCAGGTGTGCTGCATCGAGGCAGAGCCTGGCAGTTCGAGGGGTAACCCCACTGACTTGACCAGACTCCTGATGGCCTGAGGGCTTGTCAGTGGGGGCTTGACAATAGTGAACCTGGTTCCTTGCCTATCTACTGTCTTTGAGAATGGGTGCTTTTCCACCTCCTGCCAGAGCAATTTGTGTGCACTCACGTTTGTTACACCATAATTTTAAGCAGCCATGTCTTTTCCCAGTGTGAGAGTCAGAGGGAGTAAATAAACCAAAAGGTACAGTTATTATCAGAGGGAAGACGACTGATTGGGTAGGAGAACAACGGAGATGAGGGTGGAGAAAGTTGATTAATTGAACGAGCCATCATGTCTATAACTGAGTAACAAATACGAAGATAACATTATGTAATACGGTATCTAGTGCTAATTCCCTACTATCTTCTCTATAATTTTGTATTTCCTCTATTGTTTTTGTGTTATTCTGGTTTATATGTCTCCATTCTTTTGTCTTTAAAATAAAATTTAAAAAAGCATAGCAAAAGAAGAAAAATAGGCACGCTCTTTTTCTCTTGGTCCTTTTCTTAGGAGTTGATAGTATTGTGTGATTCTGCTATACTGAAAGAAGAGTGCAAGGAAACCTATCTGTTCCTGGGATAAGATAATTCTCATGTAGCATTTATTGACCATCACACATCACTTTATATGTTTATTAATTCCTATTGTCTGCCAGTGGGTTAGTCAGCTTTCTGTCACTGTGACAAGTACCTGTGCACAACAATTTCAAATGAGGAAAGGTTTATTTTGGCTCATGGTTACAGAGGTTTTAGTCCATGTTTGGCTGGCTTATTGCTTTTAGGCTTGTGTTGAAGCAGAAACATCATGGCAGAAGGATGTGGTGCAGAGTTGCTCACCTTGTGGCAGCCAGGAAACAAAAAGGGAGAAGGGGCTGGATTGCCAGTTATCCCCCTGAAGGCATGTACCACCCATTAGGCACTGTTTCTTAAAGGTTCTACCATTTCCTCATTTTTTGGCCTGTTGGTGTGGCTGTTAGGCTATGTCTATGATAATTAACTTGATAAAAACTTATATATAATATAAATAAATCTAGTGCTGGCAAAACAACAAAACAAAACACAAACCCATGGGGGTGCGGGGGAAAGGGAAGAAGAATTGAGATGTGTTTATCTATGTACTAGTTCCTCACAGTAAATATAATCATGTACAGCAAATGTGTACTAATAAAAATATTTAAAAATGTTATCTTAAAAAATAATTGAACTTAATTGAATTTAATTAAAAGGACTGTTAACTTTAAAGCTTTAGAAAATTAATTTCTGAAAACTCTCTTGATCCCATATGAATATAGCTTTATAATTTACTACTTTTTCAAGAATTTTATTAAGTTAAATGAAAATTAACGTTTTGCTTACTGATTAACCTATTTTTTCATGAAATTATTATTTCAGTATTAGTACTTTCTCAGTATTGAGGATTGAACCCTCACACATGCTTTGCAAACACCCTGTCACTGAGTTAGATTCCCACAACTGCTTTAAAAAAAATTTTTTTTTGAGACAGTCTTGTTCAGTTGTCTATGCTGGCTTTGAAGTTGCAGGCCTCCTGCCTCAGCTTCCCAAGTAGCCAGTGTTATCCCAAAATTATTTAAAGCATTTTAAGAATGAAAGTAACCTAAAAGTATTTTGAACATTTGTATTCAGAAACTATAAAGACTCATTTCCTTTAAGTCTTAATTTGTTAATGATTTAAATGGAAGATAATTATTTTCATATCATAAAAGACAAGCTTTGGAATTCAAGTTTCAAAGTAATATATTAACACGACAAACCCAGAAGCCTAAAATTAAGTTTGTCATTATTAATTAATATAATAAAAAATAACTTCACATCTGAACTTGTGAAGTCACAAGGACACATTGTGTCCCTTGATAATTTTTCTCTTTCTCAACTTAAATGCCGTATTTGCATGAAATGTTATTATAGGAAGCTGGGCACCAAGTTGACTACTCCAATACATCAAGACACAATGTCTGTCTTGTGCTACAGAAGATTTTCTATGTTTTAAAGTTCTCAAGGGCAAAATAAGTAGTAAAATTCTTTTGTGACTTCCATCATTGCTTGGATTGAGTTGTGAAACTCTGTCATTGAGAGTTAGCTACTGTAGCCCAAATGCATGCTGGATTTGGATTGATGCTGTTTGTAAAAAGTATTTCTGGTAGACCTGCTGATTACAAGACATAGAGGCAACTCTTGTCTAGTATATTATTAAGTCACAAGTTTTAGTTCTGATGAGTGAAAAGAAGTTAGCAGCTAAGATCTACAGATAGCATTCTCCAGAACGTGTGAAGACAGGGGCTTGGAAGAACACTACTCTGCTGAGTTTTGAAATATTCTTAGTGGTAAATGACTACCTTGAAGCAATTAAAATGCTATAGGAACACTGTTAATTGGTAGCGTACTTGCACTACTGAAAAGCACAAAGCTTGTTTTGAATTTAGAAAAAGTGGATTTTAGTCTCAGTGTTTTCTTCTCAGAGAAGCTTTTGTGTAAAGCTGTGCTAGGAATCTGATTTTTTTAAGGTGACGTGATAAAATTAGTGAATCTAACAACATCGTAGCTCTTAAAGTTTCATCCTGACTTTTACTGGTTGTTTTAGTTTTGGATGTTATGCAAAGGAATGATCAGTGTGCCAGTTTGCTGCTCTGTACTTTAGTGTGAGCCACGATTTGGAGAATAAGAATTTATGTTTTTGTGGAGGATTGTCACTTTCTAGATCAGTGGAAAGATCCTTGTTTTTAGATTGAAAGATACGTTCTTTAGGTAAAATGAGATGATTGAACATCTTAAGGAACATAATAGAAAGTTGCAAAAACTATATAGGTATATACTACTTTTTATTGGCAATTTATTAATTCAAAGCACAAATCCAATTTAAGAGACATAAGATTAAAGATGATACTTCATAGGTATTGAGTATAAAATAATAGAGTATATGTTTGTTTGAAGGAATGCATTGGAAAATTTGAATCAGATGTAGTCCTTTTGCATTATCACAAAGCACATTTATCAACAGGACCCCACTTTCTTGGACTGCTGGCAGTACTTGTGTGACTGTCCCATCCAGTGGCTTGTACCACCAGAAGGGACTGTCCCATGCCCCCCAGTGGGACAGTCAGGCAGCTACTACTGGTGGTTCAGAGCTGCCCGGCAGTGAGACATATGAAATACAGCCCTGTCGTGAATGTATTAATGAAAAAATAGGAAATGTGAAATCTTACTAAAAATCCTGTGTGCACAAAGTTTACAGACCAGAGTCTAACAGAAATGTGACAAGATCAGCTATCTTGATCAGTAATTACATATAGCCATTATAGGTATACAAGCTAATGTTAAAAAGTTACATTCATGGAAATAAGTTTTGGTCCAATGAGTCTTATCTGTTTATGCTTGCTTGAAAAAAATCACAGTGAATCCCATTAATTGGTATAATTAATATATGTTAATAATTATAACAAGAAAGTAGCCCAGATTTTCTTTGGGAGTTTTATATAAATTCCACATTTGATGTCTTTTCTATGATCTTGTCTAATTGTAGGGTACAAGGAAAATGTAATTGATTTGTTGCAGAGCTGAAACTTCCCTTTTAGGCATGAGATAAGTGATACTACTTCCACTTAGTGCCATGATATGAATCACTGAGTGCACTTGTTTCTTTTTAACACCAGAGATTCTACAGCTGTAGGTTTTTCTGTTGTTGTTTCCTTTGGTGTTGCAATTGGTGCTGGGGATGGAGCCCAAGGCTTGCATGAATGCTAAGCACACACTCGGCCACTGACACAGCCTCTGTCCAGCTTTTGTCACTTAATTTTTAATCTGTGGGGGAACTTGTGAGGGATAAGTTTGATCTAGGGAATCTAGAATCTAATAAGGGATTGGGGAACTTTGTCCTTTTGTGGGTCAGACTGACTTTACTCAGAGGATTCTAATCAGGAATTCTGTGGGCAGGTGTGTTTATTTGGGTCACCATAGTTCAAATGTGTATTGTCTGTTTTTATTCACTCAGCATGCATTTAACACACACCTCTGTGCTGGACGTGGTGGAAGATCTTTGTTCTGAAGGAATTTATAGTCTGATGGAGGAGATGCACAGATGCTTATACAAGTGCATTAAATATGTACAATGATAAGGTGGATAGGCCTTGAGACCTACTATGGCGTTATGAACAATAGTTGTCCTTTAATTTTTTTCCCCCAGTAGTGGGACTTGAACTCTGGGCCGCCTCCATTCTAGGCAAGCTCTCTACCACTGAGGTACACCCTCAACCCGTTTTATTTTGTTTTGAGACAGTGTCTTCTTAAGTTGCCTAGCTGGTCTTTAACTGTGATCCTCCTGCTACAGCTTCCTAAGTAGTGAGGATTACAGTTGTGTGCCACCATGCCATATTGACATTTGATTTTTAAAAGATTGTAATAGTATGTATGATTTTTCACTGTTTTCATTGATGACTTGACTAAGTACTCATTATGAAATAAAAATGTATGAAGAATAGAGTCTAAAAATTTAGTCTCATTTTATATCTCAACTGCCCAAATTTTGTTATTCATTCATTCACTTTTTAAAAAACATTACCTGATGTTTTTGTCTCTTTTTTGAAACAAGGTCTTGGTATGTAATTTAGGCTGGCCTTCAACTCATTATGTAGTTTAGTATGGTCTTGAATGCACAAACCCCTCCTGCCTCAGCCTCCTGAGGGCTAGGATTACAGTTGTGCACCACCATGCCCGGCCTCCCTGACTGATGGATCTTATAGGTCATTACTTTTATTTTTTTTCTCTTGTCAGTAATGATGCTTGCATTTTTCTTTTCTTCTTTCTTTTTTGTGATACTGAGAATTAAACCCAGGGCCTTCACACTAAGCTACATCCATAACCCTTTTTTAATTTTTATTTTGGTCAGGGTCTTGACAAATCTCTAAATTGCCCATACTGGGCTTGAACTTGTGATCTGCCTACCTCAGCTGCTAGACTGCTAGGTTATAAGCATGGGCCATAATGCCTGCCTGGATGAGTTTTCTTGTACTGTGAAAATTTGTATTAAGTAGAATCCTGATGAAAGTATTTTTTGGAATGTATTTGTCTCTTATTGAAATCCTTAGATTTAATAGACTTTGCTTTGAAAGCTAACTAGAAACTTGGAAACTTGGGGTGTTCCTATTCAGCAGTAAACTGGAGACAGGTATTGGTTTCTCTGCAGCATCTGGAGAGCTTCGTCTTCAGGAAGGGATTTCAGGTGCTGCATTTGACCGTGTTTGCTCTTCAGATTGCGGCCTCGGGTGCTCTCCTCCTTTCCTTGCCCTTTACACTACCGCCTCCCATGTCCTGTTGTCCTTTTCTAGACAAGCTCTCTGCAGTGTGTCCCATATTCCAGAGCGTCTGCACAGTGTCCCGCTGACCTCAGTTAGGCATAGTTCTGAGTTTCACAGCAAAGAAAATGGACCATGCAGAGTAGCAGAGCTCTGCGGAGCTATAGCATTTGCAGGGTCTTTCACGAACTCCAAGGGACAGTTTATTTAGTGTGCGAGTTTACCGGCCCCTAAAAGGGACAAAAGGCTTGTATTTGGACGCCATATTTATTATCTCTTCCTCTCTTGTTCGCCTCTCTACAAACACTTTAGAATACTGCTGGTGACTACTAGAAATATTTATAGTTGTTCTACCCACATTAGTGGATAAGCGCACTTCTAGAACTGGATGCATATTGAGTGCTGCAATTAGAATTTTGTTAGTTTTGTTGAATTGAGTAGGTTAAAGTAATTCAGGAATAAAATTGTGAAGATGAATTGCTGTCCCTTTTTAATACATTTTTTCAAAATACCTTTGTACTCTTTTGCAGTGAACACACAAAATTAGAGAATGTAAGTGGTAAAATGGTAAAGGTTTAATATTTCTATTTTCCATTTTGTAACAAATGCAAGAATAACCAGAAAAGCTGGATAAATTGTGCTTATTGTTTGATTACAGCTTCCTGCTGGAATCTTCCTTTTTCTCTGCCATTACACAATCATTTCCACAGGCATAATACGTAACAGTGATTCCCGAGGTCTCAGTGGTTTTTCCTTCATTTTGTGCAGGTTTCCTGGTTGCATACGTTCAGCTGCTGTCCCTGAGGTGGTTGTTAGTTATTTGTGTGTCTGGGCGGGCCATCTTGCTGCCAGCAGCACCCCCTGTGGATGAATAACCTGGCAAGTTGCACCTTGTTTTCCTCTCAGCCGTTCTCGTCCTAGTGACTGAGATCTGTCCAGTGCACAGATAGCATAATTTCTCAGCTAAACGTAATCTATTCGCATTTTCACTTTGAAGTGCATCTGTTTTGTGGTTGTTGGTGTGATGCATTTTATTCACATTTGGAATAATCCTGGTGGGTAAGTTTTAAGCAATTACATGTAGTCTCTGTATATACCATTTAAGGTCTAGTAAAATTTGGAGTCCTTGCTATTAAAAAAGACAAGATCAAATTACTACCTCAGAGTGATACAGTATTGTACTGGTGGAATTTGCCCCACCTTTGCACAGTCTGTACTTCAGGGCAGTCGCTGGGTGGTTTTCAGTAACCCCTGTCTCACTAGAGTGTGTCCCTGCTTTCTGAATGGTGACTGTGATTTTATGGGGCCCCTTTCCTTCCTTTTTCTTCTCTATTGCTTGTCACCCCCTGGATTAGAGCAGAGAAACAAAGCCCTTGATCCACAAAGAGCTTAAATTTAGCAAGTTTTTCAGAACTTGAACAGCCATGATTTTTCTCTTGCAAATCTTGGCTCCTATGGGAAGCTAATGGTTTTGTAACTGTTCTCAGGTGGTATAACGGAGGTTAAAAATAATCTTTTTGAGATATTGCCATATTTTGTTACTCTAAGAAGTTTGCAGTGCAATTGAAGATACTTTCCATAGGCTTGGAAAGAGCCAAACTGTCTTTTTTTAATAATTGGGAAATGTCACCCAGAGTAATCAAGTAGAGACAATTGTTTGGCTCATTTTGTGTAACGTATAAAACTTAAGGAAGACCATTTTTTCCCATTGTAAATGTTTTTTCTTTTTTTTGGCTGGGGCCAGGGCCTGGGAATGGAACTCAGGACCTTGCACTTGCCAGGCAGGTGCTATGCTGCTGAGCTCTATCTCCAGCCCATCCATTGTAAGTCTTAACATGGACCTACCAAAGGCACAGTAAGGGAAGGTACATGTTGGTAGTGTTCATTTCTTCAACATTATATATATATAGGTCACCTTAGTGTTGAAATAGTTGTAGCACAGATTTATTATTTTTCATCTTTTTGTTTAACCCGACTCTTGAGTCTGGTCCTGTCTCTTAGAGTACAGAGAAGTCAGGGTTCCTATCTTTTACAGTTTTTTAGTTTCCTATCCCAAGCAACCTTTAGAACTGCGTAACTGTGATCTGAAACACCCCAGTCCACTTTTGGCTGGCAATGCTGTTGTTCTGCCAGTGTCCCCACCCCCAGCTTAGCTTTTACCCCAAATTGAAAACAATTCTGATCTTTAAAGAAATATAGGTGACAGAGACCCTTTCTAAGAAACCCAGACAAACTCACAACTGTGAACTTGAGTGGGGCTTCTCTCTGCATGTATGTCAGAAATGGAAGCTTTTATGTTAAGGAGATTATTCACTGTTTAATGTCACTTGTTTTAGGCTTCAAGGAGGCCTAATAATCTGTTGTTTCCACTAGCAGGAGATGATTTGTGTCAAGTTGGGGGAAAATGTGTTTAGTTGTTTTTGAGTGCCTTTGTTTGCCATTATACATAGGTATGGATATAGTTATGGATATAGACACAATTTCTTGGCTTTTAGCTGGCACACAAAAGTGATTGGTTGTAGATGGTCTAGACACAGGAGACCTTTGAGAGGCCTGTGTGAAAGCTGATGCCAGCTTCTCCTTTTATAACTCAAGTCTTGAGTGATAGCTGATTGCCTAATACCTTAGAGAAGTCAGAGTAAAGTCCTAGGGACCTTGGTGGTTTCACTGTCCATTTTAGCCACAGGTGTATTTGCAGGGGGAATACCTTTCTCCTGAATGCTCCTAGTGTGGCATGTCCCAGGTCACTTGAGTCCCTAAAGTCAACCAGCGCAACTGCAGAGTCATAGGTTTTGGAAGTGGAATTGATTTTAAGATAGTGAAGCTGAGTTTGCTTATAGTCTGGTGCTCCCTGTTACTCTCCTGGCCTACTGTTCTGCAAATCCAGACGTTTGATAATGGTTTTCCACTCTTAAGTGGCACATAATTCACAAATGAAGTGATTAATGTTCAAAGTATTAGTACATTAGACATCTGTAGTCCCATTTAAAACATGACCACTTGTAAAACTGAAAAAAAACAAAGCTAAAAGCAGATTAGGAACTAGCTTAGAAATATAAGGGAGGCCAGAAGTAAAGCAGATCGCACCACTTTGGATAAAGAGGCGATAGGGAGTGCCTTAGGTGTGGGGCAGGTACATTGTCAGAGCGCCTGGGCACCAGTCAGTTCTGGCCTGCGTTGTGAACGCAGTAGCAACTCTGTAGCCCGAGTACTGCTATGAGAAACTTGAACATTCTTCTTATACTTTACTGTAAATCGATTGATTCATTGTTGACTACTTACTTGATCGTTTCTTGGGGTAAATTCCTTAGGTTAAATTGTTGGCTCATAGGATATAACCATATTTAGAATTGTGATATATTATCAAGTGACTTTTTTTTAAAAATAAAAGATGTTAAGTGAAGCCAACATTTGTTGTTTGTTTTTAAGATTCCTGTGTTTTAGAGTTTTTAATACTTCATTTGAAGCCTGTAAAAGTTGCTTTTAAGTGACCTTAGTTTTTTTTATAAATAAAATTATAGCACCCCCTGCTGATTTTGGAAGGAACTGCCCAATAGTAATACTCAACCGTGAAAAAGAACTTAAAATTTGCATTTAGATTTGGACCTGCTGTCACTTATTATTGCTGCCATGGTCTTTTTTGCTTACACTTTTAAACAGGCAGAGGGACGAGCAGTGAGCAGATACACTGAGAGATGAAATAACGCAGTGTGTTCATGATGTAGTTCAATGGAACCTTTGGGGTAGGGTGTCAGCGTGATTTTCTCAGACAGAAACTGGAAAGTTTGGAGGACGTGCATCATTTGAAGGAATTTAAACGTGATTGGGAAAGTACCAGGGAATCATCAGCCACTTTTCCTTCAAGCAGTCATTTGATCATGGGAGTGTCCTAGACACATGGTGTCTTGCACCTGTGGGTGCTAATTCCTACACTTGCTATAGTGGCTTTATTTATTTATTTATTTTTAATCTTTTTGAGACAAGATTTCACTATGCAGTTCAGTCTGGTCTTGAACCCACTTTGTAGACCAGGTTGGTCAAACTTATGGTGATCCTCCTGCCTCAGTGCTGGGATCGCAGGCGTGAGTGACCATGCCCGGCCTAAGGTGGCTGGTTAAGGGATCTGATTGGGAAACATACACCTTTGAGGTCTGAGAAACTGAGAGTTATTTTATTTTAGAAAAACTTCATAAGTATATGAAGACAGAAATACAGAAAGAACAGTACAATATTCCCATGCCTACCTTAGATCCTGCAGTTTGTCATATGTTGCCATATGTGTGCTCATGCTGTCTCTCTCTCTCTCTGCTGGAATGGTTTTGAGTAAATTTCAGGTATCTTTATGTCCTGAGTACTTGAACAAGCATCTCTAAAGTAAGTTCACTGGGGAGAGTTGTTTAGGGATCAGGAAAGTTATTAAGAGTTAGAGATACTAGGTTCTGTTACATCCAATAGGAGACCTTTGGTTTTATCAGTATTAATTTGTGTTTCTTTGATTCTTTCTCATGGGGATCCTGAGCCAGGTAGATTCAGTTTGCCTCCTTGCCATTCTGTTGTGGCCACATTTTCCCTCAAGAGTGCGTGCATAGGAAGTGGTTCACAGCTTTAATTTTTCCTGTCTAGTATACCACTCCACACGACCTTTTTAGGCAAGTTCTAATCCTGATTTCTTGACTTTAAATTCGTGATAAGGTGAGTTTCCCTACCAGACTGTGTAAGAGAGTATGGCTGCTACCCTAAGGCTTTGCGTAGGTCTGAGAAATACTCTTTTGTGTAACTATTTCCCATGGTTTTTGGACAATGACTGGCATGCTGTTTTGCACAGTAACTTAAGTTTTGTTCTACCATCACATGAGACTTCAGGAATAGTAACTTTTCCCCTTACCACTCATTTGTCTCACCCTGGAAACAAGGTACCCTTGTACAGAACTGTGACATGCAAATAAAAAAGTCATGTGTCAGTAGATTCTAGCAAACATGAATGATGTTTAAATATTGGAGTTTTGCTTGAGTATAACTGACTTAAGATATGAAGTTCTCCACTATTTAATACATAAGGGCCAATATCATACAGAACAGCTTTTCTTAGTTTAGCAGGGACTGTTTTTCCCCGTCATATAACATCGAAGTTTTGCACTGTTGTGTGAAGGGCTTACTGCAGTCTGCTTTGAGCTTTGGAAATCACTACAGCAGATGAATATATTGGAAGGTAGGAAACGTGGACGTAAGCTCCTCTCAGGATTTTATCTAAGAGTGTAAAGATAGATCACATGGAAGATGTTCAAGAAGAGAAAGCAACAGGGGTTTGTCCAATGAAATAACCATCAAAAAGCCCCAAATCTGAGGGGAGAAATGGACATTCAAGAAGCTTAGTAAACCCCATCTAGAATAAACCCGAGGAGACCCGCGCTGAGATGCAGCGTGATCAGATTGTCAGAAGTGATGGAAATTTGTGCACCATGTTTACAGCAGCATTATCTGCAACAGGAAAGGAGTAAAGGCAAACCGCATGCCTGTGGTGGACAAACGGCTAGACAGACAGACCAGGGGGATACAAGGAGACATTATCCAGCCTTTTAGAAATAAACCAGTCATCAAAAGACACATACTGTGTGGTTCTGCTTATAGGTGGCATCCAAGATAGTCAGAATCACAGAGGTTGAGCGTAGCCTGGTGGGGCTGACCGGCTTGAGGTACCCGTGAGACTCTGCACCTCTCTTTCCCTTCGTCCTTCCCCTTCCTCCTCTTCATCACCGTTTATTTCCTCACCCTCTCTTTTCCCTGTCTCTTCTTTTCTTCTCCTGCGCCTCTTCCTCTTCTCTTCTGCTCTTCTGACTTGCTAATGCTGTGTGATCTATTTTCAAGTGTATTGATTTGGTTTTCTGCTTGCTCAAGCCTATCGTTGAAATCAGTTATTGTATTTATAAGCTCCAGTGTTTTTCTATAATAGTTTCAATTTCTCGTTCAGATTATTATTTTGTTCATATGTTATTTTCTGTACTTTGTATTTGTGTGCTATTTCAGCTCTTGGGGTATATTTAAGATGGGTGATTTGAATATTTTGTCGGCTAATTCAAAGGTTTCCTTTTCCTTTGGTTTAGTTTCTGGACCTTAATTTTGCACTTGCTATTGGGCCATGTTTCTGCATTTCCTTGCCTGTCTTGTGTGCATTTGTGGAGAGTTGGGCATTTGCAAAGACCACGGTTAGCACAGCACAGCGGACTTTTTCATGTACTTCAGTGTTTCTTTTCTTGGCTTGTGCTTGCCTTGATGCAACATTTTAATTGGCTTCTGGAGTTCTTACAGAGGCAGTTTGTGTGTATATTAAGTTAGCATCTGCACTTGGGAATGAGGGTCTGGGCCTCTGTCTTCCGCCATACTGCTGTACACCTGTACTTTGGTACGCCTGTAGATTTTCACTAGGGTATTTCACTTGATGGTTTACCATGCCTATCATGCCTACCATGCCTAATCAGAACTTGGGACAAAAAAGAGGCTTTATTTATAAAGAGCTATACTTTTGTTAACTTTTACAAATTTATGTTAGCTGTGGCTGTTTAATAAACAGATTTATTTTTATGCATCTTAATTGGAATAGAAAGCGATACATAATTTAATAAAACTTGCTTAGTTGGATAATTTATTTTCAGACTGCATATATACTTTGGAAATTATTAACTACAAATTGTAATGCTGTGGTGACATTTTGTTTATAATAAAATATCAGTGGAGTCTGGATTGTGTTCTTGAGGTTTTGATCTACTTTATTATGTACTACAACTTTGTAGAACATAGTTACCATGAAAGGTTGTTACTATAGATTTTAGAAATGTGTGGCTTTTAAGGCTATGAAACTGTAGACGTGTTCTCCACTTGCATGTTAGTGACTGTTATGGTTGATACATTGTGTCAACTTGGGGAGTCTAGAGGTTTGGCTAAGTAACTCAGCAGTTGTAAATCTTGGGGTAAAAAGGACATGCCCTTACCCCTCTGGGATGTTGTTTATTGTGTTAATTTGGCAAGTTTAAAAGGTTAACTATGTGACTCAGAAGGGAGCTGGAGTGCTTATTTGTATTCATCCTGAACCAGTGGAAGAGGAGGGCATGGGGATTCTGTGAGAGCTACACGCCCCCTGAGTGGGTGTAGGCTGTTTACAATATAAGGGAAGAGAAGAGGCTGCTTGCAGCCAGTCCTCCCTTTTGCTGGTTGTTTTTGGTGTGCTCGGCTGCCCTGAACAGTTTGCCCTCTGCCATGTGCCACTCTGCCTGAGAACCAGCCAAGTAAGGACTGAAACCTACACGAACTGTAAGCTAAATAAACCTTTCCTTCCTTCATTTTGGGTGTTGGGTATTTTGTCTCAGCAAAAAGAGAAAAGTAACCAAGACAGTGACCAAAAGTTCACAGGCTGAGAATTCTGTGTTTGGAAGCTACTTGATGTTGTGGATGTATCGGAAAAGACATGATGTGAAGGTGCTGTAGGAACAAACCAGAAGAGGTAGACATGAAGTGCACAGTTCTCATTTGCAAATAAAAAAGATAAATTAAGACAAAGATACTAAGGGAAAGGTTGAGGAAAAGGAAAACTAAGGGTTGAACATTTTGTGTAATTTTAAATGTTGTTTAGCCAACAGAAGAGTATCTGAGGCATAGATACTGCCTGCGTTTGACAGCTGGGGAGGTTCCGTAGATGAGTTAGGGCGCCACTGTGTGGTGCGATGAGCAGCGTGAGCCCTGAATTCACTCTGCTTTCAGCAGGGCCCCTTCAGCCTGCAGGGGCCGGCCAGGCTGCCTGCCAGTTCCTGCCGCTTAAGGGCTGTCCCCAGTCTCCTCATCTGTGGGGCCTGGTAATAGTGTGTACAAATGGGATTAGTATGATGTGAACATGTTGTGTTTTTAACCTAATGAAATTGTCCTCAGGGATGGTTCTCTCTAACATTATTCATACGTGTGTATTACATGTAGTACATATAAAATGTATATATCTAAGGCATACTTTAAAATTATTTTATGCAGCTTCCCAAGGTCTCATTCCTAGTAAGTTGTCATATTGTAAGAGGTAGGACCACATTCTAAACTAAGGTCTGGTTCCTACCAAAGCACTCATCATGTTCATCAGAGGACCTCTGAAAGTTTGCTAGACTAGAGGAGGTGAGATGAAAGTGGAATTGAGTCGTTAGTAAGAGCTGTCGCCTGTTGGTTGCTATCTAGGTTAGATGTTTTTCTTATTTAATGTCATTTCATTACGTGGTGCGGGCGAGATAATGGAGTTGGTAAGGCAGAGCTGGAATGCGCTCCTCACGTGGGCCTGCCTAAAAATCTGTGCCCCCGTTTTCAGCTCTTCTGTCTCCGTAAGTAAAGTAGTGAGGTAGCCTTCACCTAGAAGGGGAGTAGAGCTTTGAGAAGCTTGGAGTTGGCCAAACACTGGCATACTTTTGGGTAGAGCACTGTCTTAGTCTGTTCTGTAGCACAGTTCTGTGTCTCGCTCAAACATTCATGTTTATCATTAGCAACACAGTATTAGTAGTTGCTCTTGAAGTCACAGACGTCATTCATTTTCAAGAAGATGTTTGCCAAACACCCAGGCCAGAAATCTATCTTTCATCTGTTCTTTTACGTGACAACAGTGCTCCTCCAAACGGTTTCATTCATAACTCAGGCGTCATGGCATCTGATGTGTTCACAACTCAGGTCATTGCACGGGTGTTTTCTGGGTTGGCTTTTGCTTTGTTCCTTGCAGAGTACTGTGTCTGTGCTTTGCTCTTCGCTGATCAGATGGGCAGTCAGGAGTCCATTTAGCTATCAGTTTTTACCCTGTCATTAAGGACATTCTGAAGTGTGACAGCTCCTTCTGTGCTTGGCAGTGAGAAGTACAATGAGGAAGAGCTGCAAGTTAGTGCCACTTTCTTGATTTACACTAAGGTGCCCGTGGTCTGACCCCCTACTGCTTCTCAGCACTGGTGCCAAAGACAAATAGCACCTCAGGATTTTCTAAAAATAATTTGACCCTGTGAACCTCTCTGAAAGGTGTTGGAGGCCAGTAGGAGTCTATAGACCACACGTTTTGAGAGCTGCAAGTAGCAAAGATATAAACGCCATTTTCTGTGAGCAGCTTTAGGCCATGTAGGTCTATGGTGGCTCCTTTGTATTCTTATACATATGACTTATGAAGGTTCAAATAGTGTTAACAGGTATCAGCGGCTGCTTGCCCTGGCTAAATATATTGAGTCTTTCAAATTGAGCTTTTAAAAGTTATATTAGATTTATATTTAAAAATTTACTTTCATATCTGGGAAATGATCTTCAGGTGGTATCCTGAATTTAGCACAAACTGTTGATTGTTACTTTATGGTGACAGTTAATCGAAGGTTTTCATATTCTTAAACACTACTCCAAATAGAAAGAAACTGTGCTTTAAAATTACTTGACCGACCATTCATTTGCATTAACTGAGTGTGTCTGCACATTAATAAAAAATTTTGCGGGTGACTGTCACTGGAATGGAGTCCGTTTTTGCTTCACTGAAAATTCAAAAGCTGTCTTGTTCCAAATACTTGTATTTCTGCTATTGACCACTAGATGTCATGAGAGCACCAGAAGCATCAAATCAGAGCTGGTAAAAATTGAACATTGTAAGCCCATAGACTTTCACATATTTCAGTTTCCATATGATCAATGCCAGAAAAACATGATACAGTGTGATATATAGAAGCAAGGTACAACTGGAATAATGAAATTTCAAAAATAAGTCTTTTTAAAGGAGGGTTGTAATAGTCCTATTGGGTATTGTAAATGCTTCAGGTGCACTTGATACTGCTGTTATGTTCCTGGCGTTTGGGTCTTTCTCTCTCTTTTTTAATGGAAAGATGGATTGAACTTCAATTTAAGAATATTCAGTAATCCCTCTCAGGACATACTGTAACAGCTGGTATTTTTGTGTTGTAGTAAATCGATTCCATACAACAGTCAGTAATTATTATGGCTGGGTTCTGAAAAATTCCAAAGCATTTTCAATAAATTTAGCCAAAGAAAATAGCACTATTACACAAAAATTTAACTTGGAAAGTTAAACCAAGCAATGCTACTTTGTTCCATAAAATCTTAAGTATTTTACTGGTTGGCATTCTATTAAACCACTAAAAAAATTCAGATACATACACAGTACATGTATATGTTCTTAGGAGGTGATTGCTTTGGGGTGTACAAAAAGATAATTACATTGTAGTAAGTGTACAGCTTTGGAAAAATTTTAACCTTGAATGTTTATTATGAAACAAAAATTGAGAAACGCTGTGTCCTTTCATGTGGCAGTATCAGCTCAAAGGTACGTTTTGATGTGGAATGTAAAATTTTTGTTAGTATTCATAGAATGAGAATGTATCAAATTGCATCAAATTGTAATTTTGTTTGCTGTAAGTATAAGTTGACATATATGATGTCTGTGCTTTATGAAAAAAGAAACACATTTTTTAAGCCATTAAGGAGGTGGTAGATCGCATTTTATATATATGTATATTTCTATATGTACAGGTGTAATTGGTACCCTACAAATTATGACTTTTCTAATGACATAAAGACCTTAAATTGCATAAGTACATGGAAGTAGCTGCCCATGTCTGTACACATATATTGCCCTAATGGTACAGATGTACATGCATATACTTCATAACTTTTAACTGGTTTTCTTTTTTTCAGTATCAGCAAAACAAATTTGTTCATTGAGGGCATTACTTAAATTATATGTATTTTGGGAGGGTTATTTGTGTATGAACACTTCTACCCTTTTATAAGGAATATTGTTTTACAGTTGAATTTTAATGCTGATTAGAATAATTTGCAAAATGAAAGCAAAGTGGCCTTTTAAAATTATTAGGGAAACAGCTCCTGGACAAGCTATCAGTGGAGCCTTGCTTTGGCTTTTTCTTTCATTTTTAATTTTAGCTTAGTTATTTATATTTTCATTTGGTATTTAAAATAACTGCCCTCATATTTTCAGTTAGCATTCTTCTATGTATGGATTTATATGCATGTTTTTACTGTGTTAGCCTTTGTGATAATATAAAGCAGATTTGGAGACCCTGCAGCAGATAGCTAGTCCAAGAAAATCTATCTGATGGTAAATTTTTTATACCCATTTTACTTTGACAATTAAAAAGCTATGTTAGAAGGTTTTAATGAAATTTTGGAGTTGGATTTTTTTAAAGTAAAATTTGGCAAGCTCAGTTTTCTTTATTCTGTAACATGAATCAGCAATTTAAATGCATTACGAATTGAGGTGAACCAGTTTTTCCAGTGTTTACAGCGTGTTTTTCTTGTTGTCCTTAATTTATGTCAAATTATACTTTTAAATGACTGGATTTGCTGTTTAGTGAATTGAGGAGCTTCATTGAAAAATAAATTTGTACACATCGTGTAGTTGTGATTTCTACAAAAATCTAGATGGATTGTATTTTCCACTATTAGATACTGGTGATTTAAATTTAAACCACATGGTCTTCTAGGTGTTAGACCAGTGTAAATTTTAATCTTGCTTAAATCTTTCTTTTATGTTTTAATTTTACAATTATATTGCCTGAATTTAAAAAAACTGCCACATAGCCAGCTTCTGTTGCTTGCTTATTTTATGCAAGATGCTGTGATGTATGTTTTAGCATATTTAATTATCAAATAGTTCTAAATTATTATCTCTTTGCATGTATGAAGACTAAGACTTAATAAGATTAAATAACTTGACCCTGATCAAGCAGGATTCGAGGTTAAGCCAAATTCTCGAGCCCTGTGCGTTAGCTATTCTTCTGTATTGCCTTTACTGCTTATTTTGGGATAAACTTAGGATAATTATGGAAAAAAAAGTTGATAATTTCCAACATCCATCAAAGCTTGATTTTTACTTAAAGAATTTGTTTATTAGCTTAGATCCATAGGCTTAGTTTAGATTACAACTTCTGTAAGCCTATAATAATAGCTTGCTTTAGTGTTAGTAAAAATTCTTTCAAGGTTAGTTGCAGTTTTCAGTTAGAGAACTTTGCAGTTGTCATATTAGAATGAGCTCTTTAAAAAGCACAATTAGTTCCTGGTCACTGACAATTCATATGGTCTCTGTTACACATTTAGAAATACAGCTAGAATTATGATAACAGAGGGAAGGAATTTTAGAATAGCTTTGACTTACAGAAGCTTCTTAAAGTTCTCCATATGTCCCATCAGTGGCCCCCAAACCAAATGTAAAAATCTTCAAGGAAGCTTTGACATGTGCATGAAGCACAGTTGTGTTTTCAATTAGAAATCATACATCCACATCAGAAGCTCTTCCACCGAATATCTGCCTGCTGTCTGTAGAAGAAATTCTGTAGAATTGCAATCTCTCCATTAGTGTATTGGAGTAAGCAGTTTGAATTAGTTACAGAATGTTGCAATTTAGTGATATTCTTTATATATATATATATGTACACGAGTGTTTTTTTTTTTCTTTCTAGAATCAGCTCACACAACGTACAAATTTCAGTTGACACGGTGGCTGCAGGCCGCTGAGCTGGAGCCGCCTGTGCTTTCTGCAGTGGGAGTGTGTGGAGGGCCGCCCCTCGCCCTCAGCCTGCATCATGCCAGCTTTGTCCACGGGCTCTGCTAGTGACACAGGTATGTGAACCACAGGGACATGTCTTTTCACCCGGCCCAAACCTTCTGGTTCTCGGGGAGGGTCAGCATGGCTGTGTGAGTGTGCAGACAGACCCAGCATGTGTTGCTTTGGCTAGCATGAAGGCCATCAAATCAACTCAGATGTGCCCTCAATAGCTGACTGTTACTGGAGGGTGTCTGCCAGCTGCTGCTCTGTTCAGGTGGGAGTGACACGTGGCAGTGATCTTGTATGGGTTTTCTTTTGGAATAATACCATCACTTAGTTTTTTAAAAATTAGGTATTTGAAACATATAGACGATTCTGGCAAATACCATGAGACTTGCACATATTGCCCTAACATGTAGTAACAGGCATGGACTTTTGACTATGCTTGTATCAGGCCTCTTGTTTGTTTTCTTTAAGGAAGAAAAGTCCCCCCCCCCATCCTTCTGTCTTCTTTTTCCCTTGTATCAGAGGTGAAACTAAAGTATGTATCCTGTAACTGATGTATTACAGTAAGATTTTCATTAAAACTAGTAAGCATCTTTCATTTTATTATTAGTTGTGAGACTTAGTGGTACACAATATAAACATTTCCAGGAAAGCAAAAAGACCACGCGTGTGTATGTGTGAAATCTCCCTTTCGGGCCCGATGCAGGTGGCGGTGGGTGCCCCCGCGAGGCCCTGCGGGTGCCTCAGAAGCAGCGCTGTCACAGGTATAGATTCCTGGATGCCTCCAGCAACTTTAGGAATTGGGGGCGCTGGGGAGATAGTTAAGTGGTAGGGAATGTGCTTGGCATGTGTAAGCTGCTGGGTGTAATCCCTGGCATAACAGGGAGGGAGGGAAGGAAAGAAAGAAGGAAAAAAGTAAGTATGTGTGGGGATGGGGTTGTGCAGCGCATTTTTAGATCTCTTAAAAGAAGTGGTGGCCTAGGGTGACTAATAAAGTATCCTCCATGCTTTGCTGCCCCTACTGAATTGGGTTCTCCGGGTCCCATGCTTTCACCAGCAGGGGGAGTGCTCTTGAGAGTGGACCATTCCTATCACGGTTCCATATTTTCAAAGAGAACTACATGGCTAATTATGTTACATTGGTATTTTCTTTTTCAATATTTGCAAATACCGTTCTTTATTATTTTCAGTCATATCCATGCTTACATTTTGCTAAGTTTTTTCTTATCTTTATCAATGAAGAATGATTTTTTCCCCTAGAGATTTCCACTAAGGATTAGTTTTTATTAGGAAGAAATTCTGATTGTTAAATTATGTAAAAAATTTTCTTTCCCCACACATTAATTTGGAAACCAGTTAATACTTGAATTTTTTTCTTTTAGTTTATATATACTCATACTGTGTTTTATTACATAAAATGAATGATTTAACTTTCCATAGTGGTTTGGGAAATTATAGATAAAATTTATT
Source organism: Dinomys branickii (assembly GCA_004027595.1). Lineage (NCBI taxonomy): Eukaryota > Metazoa > Chordata > Mammalia > Rodentia > Dinomyidae > Dinomys > Dinomys branickii. The sequence goes on from PVLD010005766.1 coordinate 66,037, forward strand.
TGAACCATAAATTTATTGCACCATGTAATGAATAAGTTTTATACTTTGCTAGTCACCAAAATGTGATAGTTTAATTGAATGCAAAATATTGTTGCTTACATATAACTCAAAGGATGATTAAAAAATGGAGTATTGTGAGTTATGGGACAGTTTAGATGTCAATTATGAAAAATAGCATAAGCTGTTTAGAATTTACAGAGTGCTTTCCCACACATAGCCATCTCGCTTGATGCTAATCTAAAGTGCCAACCTGATTAACACCTTACTTTGTGGAGTTTTTGACTCCAGTGAGGTTTGAGTCAGGCACATATGCGCTCCTTCCAAGGTCTGGGTACTCATGGAAGCTCCAAGGTATGGTGTTTGCATCAGATAGCTATAGTGCCCTCCTAGGTCCTCCTCGATCAGGCATGGTTAACCAGCCTTGGGACTTTTTTTTAATTGTAAGCAGCATGGCTTAGCAACACTGTTGATGTTGACCTATCATTGGGTCTCCAGCAGAATAAAATTTAGAGTGTAACTGACAGACAGAGGCCTCATGATATGGAAAATTATGTGATTAAAAAGTACAACATGAAAACATGAGGTTTTTGTGCAATAAACACTTTTACAGTCTGGAGTGTAGCTCAGTGGTACAGCACAGGCTTAGCACATGTGAAGTGCTGGCTTTGATCCCTGGGGGTGGGGTAGAGAGAGAAAGAGAGTATTTTCATTTGGTTAATGGCTATTCATTCCTCTGTGATTATCTGTTCATATCCCTTCCCATCTTTGTATTGTTTATCATTTCTGATTTATTTCCCAGATTTCTTCATTTGTTATTTTATATATTAATTCTTTGGGCCTTATAGGTTGAACACCGTTTCCTTTGATTAGCCATCTGTCTGCTTGTCTTTACATAATATTTTTATGTTATAGAGCTGAAAACTTTTACATAGTCAGATCAGTCTTTGATTATTACATTTTTTCTTTTGCTTAAGCAAACTTTTCTTATCTAAAGATGATAGAGATATTCTCTAAAGATTCCTTCTAAGAATTTTGAAGATTTGTTTTTACACATTTGGAATTTTAACCTCATTGCAGTTTGTATGTGGAAGGAGACAGTGATCTAATCTAATGAGTTGCCTGAAAATCTCTTACTCAGTAGTCTATTCTTTTCCCATAAATCTGTAATTTCTCCTCTGTCATCCACCTGCGTCACATATGTTCTGGTTGTAATGATCTGTTTATTTTGTCTTAAAAACTGTTTAGTAGATGGATGAATTTTTATCACAATTTTAGAATTACAGAAAAATTACAACGATAGTACAGAAAATCCCAGTAGACCTCACTCTTAGTTTCCTTTATTAATATTTTACCTGTTTAGTATGATAAATTTAGGGGCTGGGGATATAGCTCAGTGGAATAAGCGCTTGCCTAGCAAGCGCAGGGTCCGGAGTTCAATCCCCAGTACCGCAAAAAAAAAAAAAAAGAAATGGGTTAGTATGATAAATTTGTTTTAATTGCTGAAAGAATATTGATACATTGATAGTAACTGAAATATGTATTTGATTAAGATTTTCTCAGTTTTCTCTAACGTTTTGTTTTTGGTTCTAAGGTTTCATTTGGAATACTATATTACATTCAGTTGTCACGTGTCATTAAGTTTCTTTTAGGTTGGATGGTTTCTCCCACTTTCCTTGACTTTGATGACCTTGATAGCTTTGAGGCATGCTAGTCAGATATATTATAGGGTTCTCCTCTATTTCAATTTATCTGATTTTTTTTTCACAAAGAGACTGGGGTTATGTGTTTTGTGGAGTAAAATCACAGAGGTAAAGTGCTATTGTCATCAGATCATATTAAAGATATATACTGTCAACTTGATTTGTGACACTTTATTACTGACATTGATCAGCTGGCTAAAGTCCTGCTGGACTTTTTCTTTTTTTTTTTTTTTTTAATTTAAAGTTAAAAAAATGACAACAGAACAGTTTTAAAACAGGTTAGTATGAGAGTTACAATATTAATACATTGCATATTGTTGTCGTGATAGTAGTTATTCAGAGTATGAGATATAGGCATGATATCTTGTCTAAACAATGTTAGCACAAACCTTTTTTTCAGTGAACTAAGAGAAACTAGCTATATAACTAACTTAACTATCTTATACGTAAAGATTTTTTTTCTTTTTCCTTTCTTCTTTTCCCCTTTCTCCCATTATAGTTTGTCTTTTCTTTTGAGCAGTTTCTTCCTGATTCACAGTATCTATTGTACATTTTGAGATTTTTTTTTTAAGTACTGGGGATTGAACTCAGCACCCTGCACTTGCCAGGCAGGTGCTTATTCCGTTGAGCTATATCCCCAGCCCTCTATTGTACATTTTGGGTCTTACTTTCTCATTAAGTTTTTCCACTAGTGAGACAAGATGATTACACATGTGGGTCTGAATTATTTCACTTGTGAGTATAGTCTCAAGTTGCATCCATATACCTATAAAGTCTCCAGTTTATCCTTCTTTATGGCTAAGTACTCCATTATATTAAAAAACCATCTTTTTTATCCATTCTTTGATTGATGGGCATTCGGGCTATTTCGAAGATTTAGCTATTACAAATTGTGCTACTATAAACATGGGTGCACATACTTTTCTGTGGTGGTGATGTTTTTAATTCTTTTGGGAATATACCCAGAAGGCGAATAGCTGGGTCAAATGGGACCTCTAATCCTAGTTTTTTAAGGAATCTCCACACTGATTTCCACAGTGGTTGTACCAGTCTACACTCCCACCAACAGTGGAGAAGGGTTCTTTTTCCCCACAGCCCCTCCAGCATTTTTTTATTGGTTGATTTTTTTTATCATAGCCATTCTTTCTGGGGTTAGTTGGAATCTCAGTGTTGTTTTAACTTGCATCTCTTGAATAACCAATAATGTTGAACATTTTTTCATGTATTTATTCGCTATTTGTATTTTTTAATCTGAGAAGTGTGTGTTCATCTCAGATGCCCATTTTTGGATTGGGTCTTTGAATTTGGGGGGTCTGATTTTTTAAAAATTCTTTATGTGTTGTAGATATGAGTCTTTAGATATAAGTCTGAGGGACAACTGGCTATAATTTTTTCCAACTTTGTGGGTTATCTTTTTACTGTTGATAATTTCTTTTTTAGTGCAAGAGCTTTTTAACAGGATGAGATCCCATTTGTTGATTCTTTGTAGTACTTCCCTTGCAGTCTGGGTTTTGTTCATGAAGTCTCTGCCTACACCTCTGTCTTCAAGATTTCTACCTATTTTTCTCATCCAGTAAATTTAGTGTTTCTATTTCAATATTTAGATTTTTGCTCTATTTTGACTTTAGTGCATGGTGATAAACATGGGTGTAGGTTTAGTCTTTGGCATGTTGGAAGGTAGTTTTTCCAGCACCATTTATTAAAGAGGCTACCTTTCTTCCAGTGAACATGTTTGGCTTTTTTGTAAAAGATAAGGTGGCTGAGTGTGTTTGGAGATATGACTACATCTTTATTCTGTACCACTGATCCTCAGACCTACTTTGTTTTCGTTTTTGTTTTTCTTTTTCCCCCAATAGCATGTTGATTTTTGTCACAGTAGCTTTGTAGTATAAATTCAGGTCTGGGATTGTGATGCCCCCTGACCTGCCTTTGTTGCCCAGAATTGCTTTTGCTATTCTAGGTCTTGGTGGTTCCAAATCAATTTTAGGAGTGTTTTCTCTAGATCTATGATGTATGCCAGTAGTATTTTCATTAGGGTTGCATTAAATCTGTGTAACAGTTTTGGGATTATGGCCATTTTCACTATGTTTGTTCTTACTATCCAAGAGCAAGGGAAATCTTTCCATTTTCTGATACCCTCTTCAATCTCCTTTTTTAGGGTACTATAATTTTCACTGTACAGATTCGTTACATTCTTTGTTAGATTGATTCCTAAGCTTTTCATTTTTTAGATGCTATTGTAAAGAGTGCTTTTCCTAACTTCTCTCTCTGAGTTTGTTGCTTGTGTACAGGAATGCTATTGATTTTTGAGTGTTGACTCCTTCTGCATTGCTGAACTTGGATATTAAATCTATCAGTTTTTTGGTGGAGTGTGTGGGGGTCTTTTATGTAAGTATCATGTCATCTGTAAGTACAATAATTTTAACTTCTTTCTTTCCTATCTTTATTTCTTTTATTTACTTACTTATTTTCTCTTGTCTAACTGCTCTGGCTACTGTTTCCAGAACTATATTGAATAGGAGTGATGATAATGGACATCCTTGTCTTGTTCCTGATTTTAGAGTGAAAAGTTTCAGTTTTTGACCATTTAATAGGATGTTCCTGCCTGGCAAGTGCAAGGTTTTAAGTTCAATTCTCAGTACAAACAAAACAAAACAAAAAACCAAAAGCTGATGTTAGCTTTTAATTTGTCATAGATGGCTTTCATACTCATAAGAAAAATAAATCAGACCCACATGTGTAAACATCCTATTGTCTCCCTAGTGTAAGAAACTGAAAGAGTAAACAAAATCCAAAAAGTAAAATAGATATTGTGAAAGGGAGAGAAACTGCTCAAAAGGAAAGAATAGCTGTGATGAGGGAAAGAAGAAAGAAAGAAACAAGGGAAAAAATATATATACAAGATAGCTAGATAATTGCACTACTAATTTCTGTTGGTTTATTGAAAGAAACAGTTAATGCTTAATTTTTTTTCTTTATTTATTTTGACCAATTTTGCAAGCTTATATCTGGTAATCTGAACAACTGCTTTTAAGATAACAATATGCAATAAAACAACCATTGTTGATTTTCTATCATCTTGTTTTGAAATTCTGTATCATCTTTAATTTTTTTTATTCTCTTTAAAATAAATGTAAGAGTAATGAAAGGTACCTAATCTGCTAATCAGATTGAGGTAAAGACTATCTATTCCAATTTTCTATAGACTTTTTACATGAAGAGGTGTTGGACTTGGTTCGATGCCTTGTCTGAATCTACTGAGATGATCATGTGATTTTTGTCTTTGGTCTGTTAATATGGTATATATTACATTTATTGATTTGTGTATGTTGAACTATCCCTGCATCCCTGGGATGAATGCTACTTGGTCATGGGGTATAATCTTCTTGATGATTTGCTGCGTTCTCGTTGCCAGTATCTTACTAAGGATTTTTGCATCTATGTTCACTAGGAACATTGGCCTATAGTTTTTTTTTTCTTGGTTGTATTATTCTCTGGTTTTGGATATCAGGGTAATACTTGCTTCTAGGAATGGTTTTGGAAATACTGCTTCCCTTTGAATTTCCTTAAAGAATTTTAGCATTAGTGGCATTAACTGTCCTCTGAATTCCTTATAGAATTCAACAATGAATCCATTAGGGCCTGGGCTTTTCTTTGTTGGTAAATTTTTAATTACATTTTCAATTTCTTTGGCTGATATCAAGTTACTTAGAATTTTTATATCTTCCTGTTTTAGTTTTGGCAATTTGGTTGTTTCTAGGAATCTGTCCATTTTTTCTGTGTTTTCCATCTTATTAGAATACAGGTTCTCAAGAGCCTCCTAGGCAAGCACAAGTTCCCCAAGTTCAATTGCCAGTATGAAAAACGAAGAGAGAAGAATATAGGTTCTCACAGTAGGCGTTGATGATCTCCTGGATTTCTGTGAGATCTGTTGTGATTTCCCCCTTTTCATTCTTAATTGCTTGAATTTGTGTTTTTTTCTTTCCTCTTTTTGATGAAGTTGGCTAATGGTTTATTTATTCTTTTAAAGAAGCAACTTTTAAATTGATTCTTTGTATTGTTGCATTATTTTTTTTCTGCTTTTATCTTTATAGTTTCCTCTTTCGTACAAGCTTTGGGTTTGATCTTTTTTCTCTGGAAATTTGAGGTTCAACATTAGATTGTTCATTTGCATCCCTTTTATTTTCCTGATGTGTGAGTTCATTGCTATAAATTTCCCTGTAGAACTGCTTTCGTTCTGTCTCACAAACTTTGGTATGTTGTGTGGGCATTATCATTTAATTGTATATACTGTTTAATTTCATCTTTCCTCTGTGACCCATGGGTTGTTCAGAAGGGTGTTTAATTTCCATGTCAGTATAGTTTTTGTGGTTTCCTTTGTTACTGATTTCCAGTTTCATTGCACTGTGGTCAGTATGCATGGGCTGATTTCAATTCTCTACATTCATTTAAACATGTTTTGTCAGCTAATATAGGGTCTGTTTTGGAGAATAGCCCATGTGCAGCTGAGACTGTGTATTCTGATGTTTTGGGGTGGAACTCTCTGTAGATATCTACCAAGTCCATTTTTTCACAGGCTTGGTTTAATCCTAATATTACTTTGTTGATTTTTTTTTTTTTTTTGTCTAGTTGATCTATCTATTTGTGAGAGTGGGGTATTAGGGTCCCCACTATAATTGTGTTGGTGTTTATTGGTTTTTCCTGTCTGTTAAGACTTGTTTTATGTAGTTAGGTGAACCTGTGTGTGGTGCATAAATATTTATGGTTGTTATCTTTTCTTGGATTTTTCCTTAACAAGTACGTAGTCACCTTTTTTGTTTCTTTTTATTAGTTTTGGCTTAAAGTTTGCATTGTCTGCAAGTAGAATAGCTACCCCTGCTTTTTTCTGGGTTCCTACAGGAGAATTATTTTCCATCCTTTGACTTTCGGTCTGTCATTTTCTTTTTGGGTTAAATATTATTTCTTGAATGCAGCATGTTGTTGGATCTTCCCTTTTGACTTATTTTGCCAGTCTGTTTCTTTTGATTGGTTAGTTGAGACTATTTACATTGATGATTGTGACTGATACATATTTGCTTTTCTTTTCATGTTGTTTCCCTGTTGTTTGTTCCCTGTCTTTCTGCTTTTGTTTAATTGCTTGCCCTGCCTGGCAGCTTGTTTCTGTTAGTGTTCATGTGTTTGTGGTCTTTGTTATGTCTTTCTAATATGTCCTTCAGAGCATTCTGTAAAGCTGATTTGGTGCTCATAAATTTCTTCAGTTGTTCTCATGGAAGTATCTTATTTCTCCATCAATTTTGAAAGATAGTTTTATGGGGCTCATCAATCTGGGTTGAAGATTGCGTTCTTTTAGGACTTGAAATAACCTCAATCCAAGTTCTCCTTGATTTAAGGATTTGTGTTGAGAAATATGCTGTGATCCTGATGGGCTTTCCTTTATAGGTGATATATTTCTTTTCCTTAGCTCCTTTTGATATTTTCTTCTGTGCTGAGTTTCTGGAATCTTGATTATTATATGCCTTGGTGTAGATTTATTTTGGTCTTGGCTAGTTCTGTATGCTTCATTTATTTGCATGTCAGATTCTTTAACTATGTTTGGGAAATTTTCTGCCATTATTTCTGTGAAGTAAAAGCCTTGGCTCTTGCCCTGTCTCCAGCTTTTTCGTTGATTCCAGTCAATCTTATGCTGTTCTTCTTTTCTCCATCCTGCAGCTGTTGGATTGATTTTTTGTGGTCTCTCACTGTTGTTAAGATATCTTTATTTTTTTGGTTGCTAGTCACCTTCTTGTCTTCTAAGTCTGCTACTCTATCCTTGCCTTCATTCAGTCTGCTGCCTATACTTCCAATGGAGTTTTTAATCTCCTAGAGTTTTGTTTGGATCTGTTTCATTGATTCTATTTCTTGTCTATGTTTGGCATTCATGGTTTTCATCATTTTTCTGAGCTCCTCCATTTGTTTATGTATGTCTGCTTATTAATGCTTTCATTTTGATAGTTATTTCTTTTTGTACCTTAGAGATTATTTTTTCTATGTCCTCATGTTTATTTTTTTACTTCTGCTTCTACCATTTCAGGGAGTTCCATTTGTTCATTTCTAATTTCCTCTATCTCTTTGTGCTGTGAATTTGTCCTGTGTGGGCTGGGTGTTTGGGATTGCATTTTGCTTCTTTGCATTTCCTATTTTATTTTGTTTTCTGTGTTGACGCCTGTAGATTTCTAACGTTAGATAGCCTTACCACTGTTGTTGAGAATTTCCTAGGAAGTATCTGTTCCTCCGGATATCTTCTAGATGTAGGTGGTTTTTGGTCTTTATGTGTAGTCCAAGAACCTACCTCCCCAGTATATTAAGTCTGAGTTGTTATCAATTTGACTGAGGTTCCATTCCTTTGGTAGTAGATTATGGTGATGCTTATGGCTTCTTACAATTGCAGTGTGGTCATATGGGGGGGGGACTGGTTACAGCATGTATGACATCCTGGTTAAAGTAATTCAGTTGGCAATAACAGTAGACTCAAGTAGAGCCTCGCTATTGACAAACAGTGGCAACTATTAGCCTAATATCTATAACTAGAGGAAGGTTTATAGAAATATAATATAATTCAATTTATACCAGGACCTTGTATGTAATGATTTTCCAGTTAGTAGAATGATTTTACTCTGTTGTGTGAAGAGACGGGTCAAGAGCATAGGGGATAGGGTGGAGAGATGAATGAAATTAAAATAGTAGGAGCAAGGTTGAAGAGCACAGGATGATCATCCAGGTTTTGGGTAATTGTAGGACACAGGAGAAAAGGATTGGAAGAGAAGGCATAGGAGTTTTTCAGTGAGCAAGAAAGAGGAGACTGTTTATTCACATGAAAGTATCATAAAGTCAGGATAGTTGACTAAAGGGAGGAAGAGGATGAATAGAATAAAATAAAAAGAAAGGTTAGAGATCTAAGTCATGAGAGAGAAAACAAGGAAGAAAGTAAAAAGTGAAAGAAAGAAAAGAAGGAAACAAAAGAAAAACAATCCCAGTAAACAAAAATATCCTCACACACTGGAAAAACAACATACAGAAAGAAGGATAAAACAGGATAAAACAGAGCAGAGAGAAAATGAGAAAAGAAAGGGAAAACAAAGAAAAAAGAAACAAACAATGAAAACAAACTGAGAAATAAAGCAGTAACCCAGCTGAGTACCAAGTGGGAAACCAATCAGACGGAGCAAAATGAAAGCAGTGAAACTCCTCTAGTGTCCACAGTTCTGTGGTAGGTCCAAGCTGGATCCTACAAATGTGTGCTCTGGCCAAGGACACAGGTGGGTTTTTACCGGGTTTCAGTTTGATCTTTGTCTCCAAATTTCTGGAATGGGATTAGTTTTCTGTGGCTGGTACTCTCCGCAGTCATTTAGGAAAGAAAAAGAAAATGCAAGAAAAGAGAAAAGGGCAGCTTTACCTCTCTTCTATTTCTCGTGCACTTGGCCCCAAGCTCAACACGAGTTCCCCTAACTCACCACCTGTTGGCTGCTGTTGTTACTGTGGCATAGACATTTCCATGCCTCTCGTCCTGCCTGTCCATCGTGTATGCCTTAGTCAGGGTCTTTGGGTGTTGCTGGTGTTCCCACAGACCTCCAGGCCCTGAGTCTGGCCAGTGGAGGCAGGGAGGGGGTGGATCTCACACCCCTCTCCCCGCTGTGCTGTTCCAGGTTAACGAAGGAAGGGAGAGCAGACCTCGGACGCTTCTCGGCTGCGCAGTCCGTCCAGTCCTGTGTCAGTGGAGGGAGAGAGGGGCGCGAACTCACACTTCTCTCACCAGCCATGCTGTCCTGTCTGGGACCACCGGGTTTTTGCACTGGAAAGTACTCTTCTACTTTTCCTGTATATAACTTTGGAAGGAAGTCCTGTGTGCAGCTCCACATTTAAAAGAGTTATGTGTTCTGTTCTCCTTCCTTTAAGGTGACATATCTACATAAATTACTTGGAATTTTCCGTCTTTTCTTCCTCATTATTTTTTCCTTCATTTATTCACACCAGTGTTGACTCATGAATATTTATTTTATACACTGAATTATAGTCCAGTATGAGTTTATTTTGTTGCTCACATTGTCCCAGCTTTGGCCGCTTGGATTTCTTTCACTTCACTCCTTTGATTAAGCCCATCATCATTGTGGGGTTCCCATTTTTTCCTAGTACTTCGTTTTGCATCAAAAAGCTCATCCTAAGCATTTCCTGCCCTAGTTCTAGAATTAGTCATTTGTCTAATGAACTGTAGTTCCTTTTATGGGAAATGGGATTAGAAACTTAGATATGGGTAATAGGTTTGCTCCTCACTTTCTGGAGTGTTACTTTAGGCCTTCTTAGCTGACAAAACAAAGAAATAGATGTGTGCATACTAACCCGTGCACAAACGCCCACGTGCATAAGTGAATGTTGCTATGTGCTATCAGCTATAGCTATATTAAGCTAATGTAAATGCTTACTAATGTTTCTAATTCTAATCTATTAGCAAGAAGAAATCATCCCAGCCCCTTCCCCTTTTATATTGGTAATTCCTTCTACAAGGTGAAAAGTCCCACTGCCACCACCTACCATCCATTTATTTAGATGTTCAAGTCCATTTTGTATGTATACCAGTATGTGTATTATAATATTGTTTACCATTATTAACTGGGATGGGAATTAGCTTCCATCAGCTAGAGTTGATTTTAATTATTTTTATGCCTGTAATAGTGCCGTGCTTTTTTATAACCTTATGGAATCATTCTTTCTCTGTGTAATACCTACATTTTAGTTTTATAATTTCATTACATATGATTTATACAAACAAAATGTGAAACATAATATATGACAAAATATATATAAAATTTTTGTTAGTACAGTTTGAAAAGTGCTTATAACATTAACATCCACGTGACTCCAGTGAGGTTAAGAAGTTAAACACCTTGAAAGCAGCTGTTTCTGTCACGGTGGCCTCAGTGATGGACAGGGAAAAAAAGATCCCTACTTCACACTGTACATAGTGCATAGTTTATGAATTTTCTGTGGCAGTGTGGTTTAAGTTTACTTGTTGAGCTTTATAAATGGAATTAGGCTGAAAGTGAATAGTACTTATTTAGAATGAGAAATGATTATATCAAATTATAAATATTAGCAAGTGGATACATATAATAAGTATTTTGAACTCTAGGGAAGAAGTATAATCTTGCTGTAGTGGTTGTGCATTGTGTCAGCCTGAGAAGTGTAGAAGTGTAGTGAGGTGACTCAGCAAGGGGCTAGGGTCCTTGCTCTATAAACACCTCACCCTGTGCAAGGGGAGGGCACGAAGGTGTGAGTGCTGCTCCTGTCCAAGGAGGGGGTAGCCAGTTCACAAAGAAAGGAGGAAAAGAGGCTTGCTCTCCTCCTCTTTTGCTCTTGCTATTTTTGCTATTTTCTGCTACTGTGAGCTTTTGTCCCGTGCAGTGCCACCCTGCCTTGGAGCCAGCTGACTATGACTGAAACCTCTGCAAACTGTGAGCTAAGTAGACATTTCCTTGCTTAATTTTGGGTGTTGGGTATTTTGTTCTAGCAACAACAGAAAAGCTTATTTACTGCCAGAAACACCTCTTCAATATTTTTCTTCTATATTTTTTGGTTCTCTACTATCTGGTTGCCTTTCATATAAAATATTATCTTTAAAAGATGAGGAAAGCTATCCAATCCTTCTAATATTACTTATCAAGTTTTTTTTCTTGGTAGTTTGGATGCCAACAGCATTCAGCATCACAGGGAAATCCTTGTGAATTTTACTTTGCATGATATTAGTGAAAAGAAAAAAGATCAATGTTACAGTTTTGAATGTAGTCCAGACAGAAAGTTGCCCATTTTGACTAGATCTAAATGACAGGGGCTTTTGCAGCATATGATTTTGTAATTCAGATAATCAATAGAAAGTTTACAAACTGGTTCCTGGCTGGTTACACTTCATATCACCCTCATATTTCAGTACTGGGGCTGTATAACATGATCGTGTAATGGTGCATACTCGGGACCTGTATCTCTTGTGTAAGCGAACTTAGTCACCATGTTGGGCTGCTGGAGTAACCTTCACAATCTTTTTCCACTGGATGGGTAACAATAAGTTACACATATACAGCACTAAGGAACTATGTAAGTAAGCCCACTACATAATTCCATTCCCACTAAACACAAATTAAATTTATCTTCAGTGGCAGCTCATCCTTAATTAGATTTCCCCAAATACCACCAGCCTTTATGTATTCTTTTGTGGCTTGTCTTCTCACTCTTTGTGCTGTTCTCCTCCCAGAAGTTGTTAATTTAACTGTAGTTGAGTACCATTTTCCTTTAGGATTAGCAATTTTTGTATTTTATTCATGAAATGTTTTCTTGATTTGTGATCATGAAGTTACTTCTTTTTCTTTCTGTGTATTTGTTTTCTTTAGAATCAGTTTTTGTGTAAGATGTGAGGCAGGGCTCCAAATTAATTTTTCCTACACAGTTACCCAGTTGTGGGTTACCATGACTTATTCTAAAGACTGCTCTTTCCCTTTGCTGGGGTCAGCATCTGGGCCCTTCATTACAGTGCTGAATATAAGTGGTGAAAGTGAGCATCTTTGCTTTTAGTTCCAGATCCCAGAGAAATTACTTCACCGTTTGTTCTTTGTCGTATTTGCTCTGTTTTCCCATACAGCATCCCCCCCTTTGGTTGTCAGATGATCCTTTGCCGAAGTATTTTCCTTTGTACTTCGTCACTAGCTTAGCATTTGACTGTACCACTGTTGATGTCATCTCTGTCTGGAGGGTGGTGGTCATCAACATGGCAGCCCACAAACTGGCAGTGCCCAGGCTGTCTTTAATGGTTCCAAGAGTTCTCTGGTTGAAGATGAATGCTGTTATGTTGGCAGTCTCCAAAGGGATATTTTTACTGTGTTTTAATGTTTTTTCTGTTTCTTTCTGTCTGTTGGTGGCTCGGGGGTGGGGGTTGATGATCAAGACGGAGGCAGAAGGTCTTACCTCATTCTGGGCTCATCTGTATAGCTTCACTGTAATCCTCAGATCCTTCCAGTTACCACTTGCCTTGGCAGTGCGATCCACTATTTTTGGAGACAGGCACAGGGGTTTGATCAAGCAAGGGCCAGGGCAGATGCAGTACCAACTTAGCCTAGTGGACTTTAGCTGTACAACTTTAACCTTGCTGTGGTGAAGCCCAGGTGGAGTTGGCTGGTGTAGGAGGAGCCCAGGTTTGGGATAACTGAACCTCTGAAATGAAAGTGGAAAGCCCTGCATATCCTTTAGAGTTTCCTTTCATTCCTAGTTTGAAACAAAGTTTTAAAAAATGACTGGCCTTTGAATATTGAGAGGTGCTTTTTGTTTATCCATCTTAGTGATTGTATGATTGGTTTCCTGTTATTATCCTAATATAGCAAATCACATTGATGTTTGAACATAAAAAATTTGCTTTTCAGGGATAAACAATTTGGTCATAACTTATTAAACTTGTACTGTTGGATTTGATTTGCTTATTTTGAATTTAAAAATCTATGTTCATTAGTGAGTTTAGCTTGTAATTTTCCTTTTCCATTGCTTGTTATATTTTCATGAAATCATGCTAGCTTTGAGAGGAATTTTTTCCTTTTCTTTTGTGGTAAAGATTGTGAAAGATTGAAATTAATTTTTACCTGAGTGAAACTTATCTGTTAAGCCACTTGAGCCTGGAAATTTTCTTTTTGACAAGATTTTTTGGTGACTATTTATTTTAGAAGTTTTGAGACTATTTCAGCTGTCTATTTCTTCATGGGTCACTTCTGGAGATTTACATTTTTCCAAGACTCATCTATTTCATTAAAATTTTCAAATCTGTTGTGAAATAGAATTTCTCATTACAGCGTTACTTTGTGTTCATAGTTTTCTATAAAGTTTTTTTTGGTTCTGATATTAGTATTTTTGATTTCTTTTTCTCTCTGTTTAATGTTGTCAGAGTTTTGTCAATTCTGTTAGTCTTTTTAGATATATAAGTTTGGCTTTATTTTCTCTATTATACATTTATTTTTATTTCATTAATTTTCAATATTTTTAAAAATTCTTTGAAATACTTTGTTGATAAATGTTCAGTCTTACATACATTTAAGATTATTCCTGTATTGCATGCCATAATTTAAAAATATTTTCTAATTTCATGAAATTCTTGCTTTCCTTTATGATTACTTTGTATTTGGTTATTTATACTTTGTAAAAGTATCCAAAATAAGGATTTTTTCATTTATTTCTTTGTTGATTTCTACCTTAATTGCATTATAGTAAAAAAACTGAATTTGCATTAATTTCCTCCTTTGAAGTTCTTTAGACTTATTTTATGGCCTTATATATGGTCAGTTGCAGTAAATATTCTGTATATGCTTAATGATAGTATGTTTCTATATGTGTGTATTATATCAGGTTTATAGATTAAGTCATTCAAATATTCTGTACAGGAAAAGCTTGGAGAATTGTGGGTTTGGTTTCAGACCACTGAAGTAAAGCAGATATCATCACAAGAATGTTTTAATTTTGCAATTCATGTAAAAGTAATGTTTACAATATACTGTAGTCTAATTAATAAGTGTACAGTATCACATAGGTTAATTTAAAAAGTACTTATTTGCTAAAAATGCTAATACTTACCTGAGCTGTCAGTGAATCATAATCTTTTGTTGGTGGAGGGTCTTTCCTTGTAGCCAGCACCTACTGATCAGGGCTGTAGTGGTGAAATTTGGGGTACTGATGGCAGTTTCTTAAGATAAGATAGCCGTAACTTGTGATGCTGTTTGAGGGCACTTCACCTCACCATGATACAACTTGATCCTTTCAAACCCTGCTGCTGCTTCATCAACTAAATTTGTGTGCTGCTCTAAATCCTTTGTTGTCATTTCAGCAACAGTCACGCTTGTTCACCTGTTTTCCATTTCATTAATTCTCTTTTGATTATGTCTAATCACCTTTACATACCTGTATGGTTTTTACTTTTAGTGATATATATATATATATATATATATATATATATATAATTTTTTTAAAACAAAATTTCTGTTTTGGTTTTTTGATCAGTCTGGTTTGGAAGTCCTATTAACCTTATTTGTGACATCAAAATCATGATACCTTTATCCTTAAAGTGATAGATCCAAGTTATTAAAGATATCAGATATGCCACTGATATTTGCCACTAAAAGAAGCCATTTGAAATAAGACAAATAGACTTTATTTGTACTGTCAGTATCATGAAAATACTGTGTTCATGTTATTCACTTAAAAATTTGTGAGAAAAAATCTTGTGTGAACCCTTTTTTCCCTTGATAATTTGTTTATTTCATTGTGGAAAAGCAAGTCTAAACTTGGTGCTTTTTTCTTCCAGTAATTTCCAGAAAGAAGTGTACTTTGCTAATTTGATGTGATCATATTTATAATTTTCAGTTTCCTTCCACAGCAAGACAGGATTGCTTTGTGGCTGCTTGCTAGCTCTTCTCTGGGAATGGCAAGCAGTGTGTGAACTGGCATTTGGGAAACTGTGTTTGTGTTACTGTTTTTAATCATTATTTTGATGCTTTCCTGAACTAATTCTAAGTCTTTGTGTAAAGTGCTCAAATTCCATATGCAGTAAGCAAGTACCAGTGCAAGGTGATTAGCAGAGCTCAGAGAAGCCTGACCTCCACAGCACTGTGTGACCTTGATGGCTTGTTTGGAGCGTCTAGTGGCATGTGCAAACTCACATGTGCCCTGGACCCCTCTGCTAAATCCGGGAGTGTTGTCCTCTGAGCACTGCTAGGAGCTTTTCTTCCACTTCAGTGCTTTTAACAAGTGAGAGAGGGTATGTGAAAGATGGTGACGGCAGCAGCTCCTGTTCATGAAGGGCAGCCGTGTGCACTGGAGAGTTTGCACAGGGCATAGGTTATAATCTACCTACTTTATAACCTGCATACTTTACCTTTGTTGGTTACTGTAGCAGTTTTAAAATAAAAGTCTGCCTTTCTGTACAACTAATGAGCCACCTTCTGCTTTCCCTTTTTCTGGCCACTACTTACCTTTCTGATTAAGGTATCTATTGATCTGTTTATGACTATACACTAAATGCACTGAATGGTAGCTATGAGAGGTAGGTGTTAGATTGCTATCTTGAAATATAAAGTATAATTCAGATTAACTATTCAATTTTTTTGGCCTATCTACATGTTATGCTAAATTTTAAATACACAATAAATATAAAAATAAATTTAAATAAGTTCTAACATGCTGTTAACTACCATAAAGCAAATACAGTGTTTTGGCTATTACAGTGGCTTTACGACTGGTTTAATAAGTAAATTCAGCCAGTTTTGTAAAGGACAGTTATGGACTATACGCTGTAAAAGTTTGAGAATTTTTATTTTACTAAGCTTTTATCTTTTGGGTAAATACTGCTAAAAATCAAAATAGTGCCACATTCATTTTGGTAGTGGAAAATTTTTTATTTGAAGTTATACACTACTGATGCAAGTTAATTTACAAATTGAAACCTACTCAAAGCTTACAAGTAGCTTCTAAAACTGAAAGTTACGTACGAATGTGTGTACTTGCCCTTAACAAACCCTGATTTTATAGGCTTTCAGGTAATTGTATGAATTATTATTAAACTACACTATTTCAATTATCTAAATTTTTTTGTGTATTTAAAAGCTCATCCTGCCAATTTGTAGTGGAGGGATGGTGTAAGAAAGAGAATGCTTCTATCAGGATGAATTAAAGTTTTCTAGCTATAGAAGTACTTTTGGATATAAAACATACTTTAAATGAGAAAAATTGAGACCTGTTATAAATGGGACTAAGTAGTGCTGATTATTTTACCTTTGACAAAGTGGAAAATTTAAAGCGTGGTGTATCCCACTTTATTAATATAATAAAATTTAATAGTGTTGCTCTGGGTGTCAATATATGTTCTTTAGTGTTTATTAGCCCTAGGTTATAGTAAAATATTTTGGTCTATTGCCTGTCCATACTATTTATAATGCAAATATCAAAGTGAAGAAAAAACAAATACATGGTTTTTTGTTTGTTTCCCAAGCCTTTTCCTATATGATTTCTAAATATTTGGATTGCTTATGCTATCCAGTATGACTGAACACAGAGGCCATCTTTTTTATCATTTAACATAGGTTTATAGCTTCCCCAGACTTGTGCTAATAATGAAGCTATGACGGAAATGACAAGAATGGTGATATTAAGTTTCTCTAGACTACCAGTAAATTTTTCCATTCCGATCTCAGGAATGTTGAGCATCTGGAATCTGTAAGAAGAGTGAATTGCTCACTGCAGGGGCACTTTCATCAAACTTGGAGCCGCTCATTCTCCTAGGAACTACTACTGTCTTGTATGCAATATTGTGTTTTTACAGAAACAGTTTTCTAGTAGTGGAAAAATTTCTTCACTTATGCTTCTGTATTTTTTAATGCTTTAGTGCTTTAATAATATCATTATTTTAACAGTGCTACATTTTAACACTAAATCATTACCTTTAATTTTAATAATATTTGATCAAATACTATAAAAATGCAATATAATTGTTCTAAAGAAGTATTTCTTTATATAGGTGAATCTTTGCTCTATACTTTATCTTTTCCCTTGAATTTTCAGAACATCTACAGTATATATCTTGACACTTTAGATCTTAATTATACATAGGTTGATCTCTTTAAAATATGTTGTGGAAAAAAAATATGTTGTGGGCGTGGAGGAGATAATATATGACATTCTCTATTCATTTTTAGAACATTTTTAAAATCAGGAGTTGAGATTAATATAAGTACAAATTTGTGAATTTTTTTTTTTAAATTTTGCCTCCATGTAGTGAAGTCTTACTCTGAGTTAGGCTCTCTGTGGTCGGGACCTGGGCCTGGTTTTGTTGCTGCTCTTGCTGGCACTGGGAGGTAACAGCTAGGTTGGGACCCTGTGCCAGGTGCTTCCATTGCCTAACATAGGAGCTGCAGTGTTCAGCTAGGAAACTTGGTAATAGCTTTTACCAGTGCCTTACTATTCCATGAATACTTAATATATGTTTAAAACTTAATTGTTTATTTACTTAAAGCAAGATACTCTTCTTCCTATTTTGTGTCATGTGGTAAGTCTTCTACATACTGGTTTTGCCTGAAGTTCCATCATCACTTTAAGTACGGAGTCTGTAAAGCTGCATCTCATCCGTCCACACACAGTTATGTCATCCAGGTATTCAGGAACAGTTTGTCAGGTGTCTGGACAGTCTTAGTGGCATATTGATCCTTCTACCTGCCCCCACCCCCACTGTGGCATCCCTGTGTTTTTATCACACTATCTCAGTTGAACCATAGCCACTTTTCCAGGGGACTATTGTGGCCCCTCCACATAGATTTGAAGTTTGTAACCTCACTCTTACTTTCAGTTGTTGCTTACTCATCATTTTGATCAGGTCTCCTTGTAAATTTAAACCGCATTACATTGTTGTATTTTCACTCAGGCTTCAAGTCTTCATGTGCAGGTATGAATCATCTCCAACCCTGTGTGAGTTAGTAAAATCATAGTTCACATACTTGCTGCCTAATTCTCTTTAGGCTTTCAGAACCACTAACATTTGGGTAAGTTACAGGCTTTTATGTTTTGCTCTGCTTTTCAGTTGCTTTTGATGTGGTACAAATGATTTTCCTTAACTTTATAGTGACCTTCATGAAAAGACAGCTCTCTGTTTGACATATACAACAACTGTGGTCATTTTCCTCCTATACAATGCTGTTTCCCATGCTATTCTTGTCTGGGTAGGAAGTACATACTGTTTGTCTCTTGATTTCTTTTTCTCCCATTCCACTCCCTGCCCCATCTTAATGATTCAGAAGAAGGGCTGGGGATATAGCTCAGTGGAATAAGCGCCTGCCTAGCAAGCGCAGGGTCCTGAGTTCGATCCCCAGTACCGCAAAAAAAAAAAAAAAAAAAAAAAAAGATTCAGAAGATGATTTTTTACAATAAAGGTGAATTTTGTGAAGTGTTCCCTACCAAATGATAAAACATTTTTGTGACTTTTGATATGAGTTTCTGAGTGATGTGCAGTTTTTTGACTTTGTGTAACAGATGGCCTTGTTACATTTCAGATCCCAGAATCTTTCCCTATATAACTAGTAAAAGCTTTAAGCTAAAAGATCAAAGTTAACAGTTTTAAACAGTAACCAGGAACTGACAAGAGGGAAAACTCTACAGTTTTCTTATTATGTTAAGACTTGGAAAAATTGGTCCCAAAGTAAAATCTATTAAAAGCATTCTACTTCTTGAGATGAATTATATTACCATTTATGCTACGATCTCTGAATGTGGCAAGGGTTTTCCAGATGTATTCATTTGATACAAATACTGATGCGAACATCTCTGTGCTTACAAAACATTGATCTCTTATCTGATGAACTGTTTTTTCTTGTCACTACAGCAGTCAGGAGGGGCATAGGAACCTAGAAGAAATGAATTGCTTGAATGAGCATTTGTTGTCAGATCCATTTGGAGTGATTGTTGCAGTTAGAAAACAGGGGAATGCTATATCTGGTCATCTCCAGTGTGTTTGTGATGTCTGACACTGGTGGGAAGTAAAAGTTATTTATAATTATCTCTAACAGGATTAATGCTGTTTTTCTGTATTATTTAAAGAATTTTGTAAGATGAGTACACAATTATTTTAGTGTGTTTAGTGTTAAAAAAACAAATAGTTGGTTTCCTGAAGTTGATTTTATTTGTAAAAATTAATTAATTAATATTTCTAAATTAAAAATTTTGTTTTTTCCATACTGGGGATTGAATCCAGGGCCTTGTGCATGTTAGGTAAGACCTCTACCACTGAGCCACACCCCCATCTTAATTTTGAGATAGGGTCATGCTAAGTTGTTCAGGCTAGACTTGAACCTGTGACCTAGCGCCTCAGCCTCCCAGAGTGTTGGGATTACAGGCATGTGTGACCACACCTGGCTCTGTCTTTCATTCTTTACCCAATACACGGGACCATCATTGTCTGGCTTTATTATCTATTGAAAGCCTTTTCCCCCCTCTTAAGTACTGTGGCAGAATACACATAATTATTAAGTGTATTTTCTTGAGGATTGAACACACATAATTAGCATTTAATTTGGAATTTATTTTTATTTGAAAGATTTCAGTGAAGGTTGTTCAGCAAAGTGAGGCATCATTCTAAATTTTATAAAGAATTCACCTAATCCTCATAACAGTCCTATCAGGGGGTTACTTCTTGTATTAGTCCACTTTCTTTTGCTGTAACAAATTACTTAAAGCTGGGCATGTTACTAAGACAAGAGTTTTATTTAACTCACAGTTCTGGAGACCGAGGAATATGATGCCAAAACGTGTTCAGCTCTTTTGGCTGCGTGAGAACATGGCCAGTGGCATCAGGGTAGAGAGCAAACAGAAGGGAGCAATCACATGGTGAGACAGGAAGCAAGGGAGAGTTAGCGGTCAGGTTTGCTATTTTCACCTTCCACCACCTGCCTCCGCTTGGCTTCTACACTGAGCTCTGTCCTGGCCCTTTTTTATTTTGAGACAGTGGGGATTGAATCCTTCTCACTAAGTCTGTGTTGCCCAGGCTGAACTCTTAAGTTGCAATCTTCCTGCCCCAATCTTCCAGACTGCTGGGATTACAGGTGTGTGTCACCACACTGGCCAGTGACAGCATATTCTTAGGGGAACTCATCTGGCTTTTAGGAACCAGAGTAATCGCTTCAGTCACGGTTTCGATCTAGAAAGCCTTCTCTCCAAAGCCTCGTGTGTTCAAAAGTGGGGCCTTTAGAGATGAGAGGGTTACAGAGGTGCTGTACTCATCCGTGGGTTCCTCACTCAGTGCACGAGCTGAGGGTGTGGCCGGGAGGTGTGGCCTGGACGGAAGTGCTCACTGAGTGTGACCTGGCAGGAGCAGCTCCCTCTCTCCGGCTCCCCACTTCTCTCCTGACTGCTGGCCACTGTGACGTGAGCAGCTCCAGAGCCTCCCACCACGCTCCTTCTGCCTTACAGCCAGCTGGCTCTGGATTGAATCTTTTAAAAACTGTAAGCTAAAATAACCCTCTCCTCTAAGTTGTAAGGAGGCGTTTTGTCCAGCGATGTAAAAGTGCCTAAGATACCACTGAAGGGTACACCTCCATGACTTAAGTACCTTGTGCTAGGATCCACTCACAAGCTAACACCACCGTACCAGAGACCTGAGCTTCCAGCATGGGAGCCTTTGGTGGGCGCCTACAAACCACATCCAACCCATCACACTACCACGCTGCGTCTTTCAGAGATTCTAGTTTCTCTTCCCAGATTAAATGCAGGTAGCAGTTGGTTATTGATTCTGTCCCCTAAAGCTGTAATGGATGAGAGAGTAGAAGTTAATTCTGGGATTCCAGAGAGTTCAGCCTTTAAGTGATCGTGCTGCCAATAATGCACATCAGTTTACCACTGTCCTAGTTCCTTCATCTCTCTCTTCTCCTAGAGGACTCTGTCCAGCTGTATTTGCCCTCCTCAATGCATCTTCCTATTTGGGGCATTCTTTATTCAATCTTCGACACCCTTTACATTGCCTAGTCAGTTCGCAGTCCTCGTGGTGGCAAGCCTTATTAGTGGCATTTATGCCGTAGGCTAGTCATTCCTCCTGAACGCTTTGGGTTCCCGACATGTCACACGTCACACTCCAGGTCCTTCTCTGAGTGGTCGTGGGCCTCTTCTCTTCTACATCTCCTAACCTTTGAGACTTCAGGCTTTAGGGCTGGGCTTTTCTTTTTTGCATCTACAGTCTCACTTCCTTGGAAATCTCATCCAGGCACATGGTTTTGAATCTAATTTGTATAGTAGCGGGTCCCCAGTGTGTATCTTCAGCTCACATGCTCTGCTGAACTCCTAATTCCTTGCCCAACTCTAACACATCTCCATATGAAGTCTAGTAGGTACTCAAATTCATCATGTCTAGAATTCAGCTTCCCCATTTGGCTTATGGCAACTTAAAAAAATCCTGGAGGCATGTCTGATTTTGTTTTTCTAATACCCATCATTCAATCATATAGAAATTTATATTTAGCACCTCCTTAAAAATCTGTCCAGAATTTAGAAGCTGAGGGTGTAGCTTACTGATGACACACTTGCTTAGCATGTACAGTGTGTTGGGTGTGATCACCAGGAAAGACAGAAACAAGGAACCATCTAGAATTTGAATCCCCAATCCTCCTCACGGTTGGCGCTGGCTCCAAGCCCTGCTCACCTTCTGAGTGGGTAGCTTCATTGACCTTGAGGATGTAGCTTTCTGCTTCTGCCCCTGGCTTCCACTCTCCTCCCAGTTCATTACCCGGGGTGAGGCTTTTGAAAGTCGATTCAGATCTTATGAGTCCTTTCTGCAAAGCCCTGCAATCCCTCTTTCCCTACAAAGTCTGTGAGTGTCCCCAGGCCCTGCTAACCCTAAGGTCATCTCCCTTGCTGTCCCTCTCACTTCCTCTGCTACAGTCAAGCTGCATGTGTTGCCTTTTTCCCGCAGACACTTGGGGTGTACCCTGACCTGGCGGGTTGGATTTTGTAGTTTTGGATCCTCCTATCTGGAATGCTTGTCCTTCATGTGGCTAACTCACCTTCCTCAAGTCTGCTCATTTGTTACTTTCTCCCAGCCTGCTTTATATGTCGCTGCCATGTGCTGGTTGCCCAACATTCACTCTGTCCTTTTCGGTTAGCACTTGTGACCGTGTAGCATATTATACAATTCACTTCTGCAGTTAGCTGTCTTTTTCCCTAGAAGGGATCCTTATAGAGATCCTTGTCTTTTTGGTTCAATGGTTGTCTTAGTTACTTTTCTCTTGTTGCTGAGACAAAATACTTGACACCCAAAGTTAAGGGAGGAAAGGTTTATTTAGCTCACAGTTTGTAGACGTTTCAGTCCATAATTGGCTGGTTCGAAGGCAGTATGGGATGGCAGACGACCATCCCAGAGGAGAAACAGTTCATACAGGCCAGAAGGTAGTAAAACAAGCAAGGGACCTTAAAAGAGTCATTCTGCCCTTTTATGTTATCCAGACTACTTAGGGCTGGTAGCACCCACACCCTTAATCCTAGTGCCCTTGACCCTAGCATTGCACCACAAGTCAGTCCCAGGGTCTCACACTCTAGATCCAGCCGTGACTGAAAAAAAGCATACCCCCTTTTTTCCTGAGAAAGCCCTGTCTATGACTACATGAGGCTTTGGGGGCATCAGGACCAAAGCCTTAACACTGATATTTGCCATATATAGTGTGTACCATGTAGAGTTGACAGTGTTCTGGAAATGTTGCTTGAAAGAGTGGATTGCTGGGAGCCATTGGTGCTGGTTATTGGTCAAGCAGTGAAGCTACCTCAGTATTGAAAAAGGCATCCTGCCGGACAGTTACAGTCATTAGTCACTAGGCAACATTACGCACCCATGATACTAACTTTGCAAGTGTATAAAATAAACCTCCCTGCTGTTGAAGCCAGTTCTCCTGCTCATCAGGCGAGAGGTGACTCCCCCCGACCCCAGCTCTTGTCTCCTGTCTTTAGTTTTCTCATACCTACGGCCGTTTCTTTCCGGGGTTTGCTACAGTGAGCGTTTGTCCTTCCAGAGTTAAGGAGGAAAGGTTTATTTAGCTCCACTCTTACTTACTGGACTGGTTTCTTAAGACCTTGTCCAATAATGGCTATTTGCAAACTTCATTGTTTTCTAAACTAGTAAGAGAAAAGTGATGTACTCTGTTTACCTTTTCTTTAATTATTTGTTCGGCTAAGTATTTTTTATATGTTACTTTTTGGGGCCATCTACTCCTTGTACCTTCTTGTCCTATTTATAATCCGGTGTCTGTTTTTTCGGGATTTATTAATTTCTTATTGCACTCGATCTTAATGTCTTGCTGTTTGCAAATAATTTTAGCAGTTTCTTTGTAACATTTTTTGATGGATGAAAATTTTATTAAAAAAAAATCAAAGTCATTACCATTTATGGTTTCACAGTCCCTCCTAGTCAGT
Organism: Dinomys branickii; assembly: GCA_004027595.1. Lineage (NCBI taxonomy): Eukaryota > Metazoa > Chordata > Mammalia > Rodentia > Dinomyidae > Dinomys > Dinomys branickii. The sequence goes on from PVLD010005766.1 coordinate 89,724, forward strand.
GTAGGAAAAACCCTTTCTTGCTCCATCCAACGTGGTAAAAATACTCTATGAAATTTCCCTGTAGCATTTTCATGGTTTCATAAACATTTGTAATATTTGCTCTATCAGGTAAGGTATTTAGCTTTTTCCTTATAGTTAGTCCTTGAAGGTTTTTTTTTTTTTATTGTTGTCTGTCTGTTTGTTTGTTTTTGGTCCTGGGAATGGAACTCAGGACCTCATACTTATCTGGCAGGTACAGTGCCACTGAACTATCTCCCCAGCCCTTGAAGATTTTTTGACAGATAAAACTGGTGGGATTATTATAGGAGGCATCAGACAGAACTGAGTTCTGAATATGCCACTAAACAAGTTAGATTGAATGTGTTTTCTTCTGTGATGTGGAGCTAATGATCTCACTAAAAGAGATAACTCATGAAGGGCTGACTTACATAACACAATTATTGCTCAGTATGATTTGAGGAAGCTGTATCAATTAGTAGTAGAAAGGATAGTTTAAAGGTAGAAAAGACTGAAATATGCATTTTTAATAGCTAATTTTACTGGGCAAGGTAAGAGTTGAGGGGACCTACCAATGATAATGAAACTTTTATCCATAGTTAAAAGTACTATGATATGATCCAGTGGTTGAGTAACCTCAAAAGGTAATGAAATCTTATTAATGCAAGACAGTGACACTTTGTGATTATTTTCTGGCAGACGGGTTGATGTGTGAATTGTTTATCCAACATGGTTACATTTTCTTAGGGATTAGGTTAGTGTTGTCTCCCTTCCCCAATCTTTGGTCAAGTCCCCTGCCTTTGTGTGTGTCTCGTATGAAGATAGGAAGATTGTGAAAGTGCTCCAGTACTGCTCTTATCTAAGTAGGGCAAAGCAAAATTGCAAGGCCACTTCCTTGAGAATGGTAAAACATTAAAATATTTAAAACTCTAGGTCAAGTACTGCTGCTGTACCCTCTGTTGCATGGGGTTCAGAAACCTCAGAAACACACACATTCTTGAGAAGGGTGTATAGACTCGTAAAGATAAGGTTCATGAGAGACGTGTTTCTCCTTCAGTGTAAGATGGCTACAGAGAAGGCACCCAGAGCATCTGTAAGTCCAGTCACAATAAGTTAGTGACCTCGGAGCACGTGGCTTTTATCTTTAAGGAAAAGTGAGAAATATATTTAAAACATGACTTTAGGGAAGCTAACTAGAGCACATTTAAAGCCAATCAAATGAATAAGCCAGTGAAGTTAAATTAAGATCCTGGCCTACATAGGTGATGGCATAATGAACTGGCTCAGAGAGGTAGCTATTTTATAGTGCACTTGAGAGCATTCTCATTAGTAAATTACTCTGCTTGATTTCACACAGTAAGAATTCACCATATAACATACCTCTGGAAAGGGGAATAGCTTATAGTATTTATTTCTCACTCAGCAGGAGTCAGTAACCTTTTAAAAAAATCTTAAAACATATTTGTAGCTCTTTGCAATCAGTTCTTGTCATAACGACCACCTTCCTTAGCTCCTAACATTTTTGTGTTTAAGAAATATTGTTATTATTTTTATGGTTCTTGGATCAAACCCAACGCCTGTACGGTTGTAAAGCAGGAGCTTTACTACTGAACTATACCCCCAACCCTGGTTTTGTGGTTTGAAAACCATAACCTTTGTCCTCTTTCATAATAACATATATTTGTGAATAGGGTGATGATGAGTGTTCTTTGAATAAGAGTTGTAGGAAGAATCTACAGAGAATCAAAACTAACAAGACCCATCTGTCTTTGTACACACATATTTGTACACACACGCACATACGCATACACATACTTGTATGTGTGTTTCCAAGAGAGTTTTAATATGGGAATTACTTACTTGATTATTGGAGCCCCAAAGTCTCATAATCTGCCATCTGCAAGGTGGGGAACTAGGGAGAACCAGTGCTGTGATTCATTTGGAGGCTAAAGGCTGGAGAACCAGAGGAGCCAGTCGTATGACTCCAGGTTTTGAGTCTGAAACCTGAAGACTGGGTCTGGGGTATAGGGCTGTTCATGTAAGCCCTGAAGTCCTGAGAAGTGGGAGAAGATGAATGTCCACAGTCAAGCGGAAACTTACACTTCACTTCCCTTCTGCCTTTTGTTCTGTGGGCTCTCAACTGGGTGGGATGATACCTGATTGCTGGGTGTGGCCCTTCATAATAGTTCACCTTGATTGAGTGACACCTAATATTAGTAAAGCACACTTCTGGGTGTATTTGGATGGCGTGTGACCTTGGGGACTGTATTTGGTCCCTGGTCCTTCTTTTGCTCTGCCTCTTTCCCTGTCTTGCTACTTTATCTTGGTATGGAGTGAGCAGCTTTCCTCCGGTATGGCTTTTGTCCATGGCGTTTCTATCTAGGATCCAGTCAACTGTGGATTGAGATCTTTGAATATTCCAGAATAAATACTTCCTCCTTTGATTTGTGTATGTCAGGGTATGTAAAGTCTGTGTTTCTACCTAATTAAGATGACTAATACAATCTTCTTTAGTAGGTCTGCCGATTTAAATGTGAATCTCTTCCAGAAGTACCCTCACTGACACACCCAGAAATAATGCTTCATCAGTTCTCTGGGTGCCCTATAGCCCAGTCAAGTTGACACATAAAATTAATGATCACAAGAATGTTCACTTATCATTTTTGAACTTAGAACATTAGCTTAATGAATAGCCTTCAACTGAGCTATTGGATCCAGGCTTAACATACTGTTAAAATGGGCACGTGTTATAAATAGTACAATCCTTTGCTTTAATAGCATGTCCTTTTCAAACCCATGTTAGTAAAACCTCTAACTTTACTAGTCAGTGGTTAAGTGACTTTTCCTGGTATCTCCACTGTCAAACAACACGAAGTCACACCCCAAGAAGGCACATACACTTAAATCAGTATGTAGAAGACTGAGCTGTGTACCAGGTCCTTGCCGCTTAGCTCCATTTCTCAAACTGGAGCTAGGCCCACTGAATAATTTTCCTTTGTTGAGAACATCAGTCAGTTGAGGGTGCTAGAGGGATATCCCGGTGGGAGGAGGTGATGGGTTGGGTGGTTTTTCATTTGCTGCTTCTTGCTTCCGTCGTAGGCTTGCTAACAGCACATATGGAGTGCATTCTGTGGTGTGTACTCCTTTGAGTTTTAGCCATACACGTGGACGGGGTGCATTGGACTTCCTGGGCTCCATGTACCAGTACATGGGGTGGGGTGGGGTTGCTTATCCCTAGGCCCTATTAACTGTTTTATGAACCTCCAGAATATTTCTTGCTTTCTATTTTTTTTTTTTTCTTAATTTGTAAAATTTTTTTGTCTTTTTGAGACAGGGTCTTGCTATGAAGTTCAGGCTGGCATTGAGCTAACTTTGTCGCCTAGGCTGGCCTTGAACTCAATGATCCTCCTGCCTCAGCCTCCTGAGTGCTGGGATTACAGGCATGTGGTACTACACCCAGCTCTTGCTTTCTAATTCTTGGAAAAGAGTTATGACTTTAGACTTACAAATGTTAGAGATAACTTTCAAAGTAGCTAAGCTGTTCCTTTGCAGAGATTTAAAAAAATCCAGCTGTGAATCATTGAAAAATCAGTCAACTTTATACAGATGCCCAGTGAGAGTATCTCACACATAAATTGAAAAATGCTGTATTTCAAATGACTTATTTAGGGCTGAACACAGTATATTCTAACTCCAGGAGTGGCACTAATGATATGAAATTTATTGTGAAGAGTTTAGCTAAAACAGTTGCATGAAATGTGGAAATAAGGTGAAAACCAAATACTGTACTATATTGAAATTAGTGTGTCTTGCTTTACAGGGTATTTAAAGTCTGTGTTTCTAACTAAATTATAATTTAAATACATATTATCATCAGACATGAACATTTTGTATTGTTAAAAATAAATTAATTAAATGTTCAGATTATAATTAAAATTAAAAGTTAATTAGATACATTTATATTGGCAGCCTGATTACATAACTTAGAAGAAGTATGTTGTGGCTCTTGGACAAGTAAGAAATCCTCATGTGAAGGATTGTTTTATGTTTGGGCACTGTCTGTCTGCCTGTCTCTGTGTCTGTCTATTTTCCATGCTATCTAAGATTATAAGAACTCTAGGGGCAAAGATAGCAGTGTTTTTCATACTTTATTGTATCTCCATTGACTAGCTAGTATAGTGCCCTGGATAAACTAAGTAAACTCAATAACTTGTTTTTCAGAACATGGCTTTTAAAGAGTGTATTAGTCCATTTTGTGCTGCTACAAAAGAATGCAGTGGTTCTCCATGATTTTGCTTTCTGTCGTTTCCATTGTCCATAGTCATTTGTGGTCTGAAAATATTTAAGTGGAAAATTCTAGAAATAAACAACTCATAAGTTTTCAATTGTGCACTGTCCTGAGTAGTGTGATGAACTCTTGCACCAGCCACCTGGGTTGTAAGCCATGCCTTGGTGCAGTGTATCCATCCACACTGTGTGTGACACCTGCCTGTGAATCACTTACTAGGCCCCACGTACCGGATTGCTGTTGTGGAATTGCAGTGCTTATGCACTTAGTGATGGCCCAAAAGTGCAAGACTGTATATGGGGAAGAGCTTAGTATACAGGGATTGGTAGTGTTTGTGATTTCTGGGATCCACTGAGAATCTTGGAATGTATTCCTCTTGTTTTAGATCTGTAGACCCTTGCATGGTGTTCGGTCAATAGCTACTGCAAAGGGTGTACTGGAATGAAGTACTGATGAGCTTGAATGACTGTAGAGCACAGGGTAACTTTCATTATCCCAGTTTTTGTTCAAGGACAAAGATGATTTGGGTAAAAAGAACTAAGAGTAGTATTTAAAAAATGTGTCTGAACACAGACCCAAATTGATGAATGGACAAAGATGGGGTCTAGGTCTCCGTACTTTCTTTAAGTGGACGTGATTGTGTTGGCCGCTCTCAGACTACACACACTTCTAGCCTGTTGGTTCTTTTACCCTCTCTTTGATTTGGGATTGGCACTGCCCTGTCTTTTCTGGCTTTGATCGTGGTTACTAGATGTGGTAGCTGAAGAGAAGGGACTGCTATTGTCAGTGGTAACTGGACTGTGACATATGAACTAGGACTGTGTAAAGATTGCATAAGGCTAGTAAAGACCAGAGCACTCAGGCTTATGTGCTTCTACTAACAGAAAAATTATTTTAAAAAAATTAAAGCATAATATGGCTTATTCTACAAAATATAAGCTGTACTTGGGTACTGAGTTAACACTTTCCATATGTAAAAGATGAGGGAGGTTTTATTTCCAAATATGGTATTATAATCCAGTCAAGTTGTATGGTTAAGATGTTGTTTTGACTTTGAACCATTCAGCTGAAGTGACATTTTCATTCTGGAGGAAGGTGTGTGAAGGAAAAGAAAATATTGCTTTTTATCAAGTGCCCAGTCTGTGCCAGCCATGAGAATAAATGCTTTATTGTTTCACTGAATTCTTCTGACAGCCATTTTCACCAGTTTTTTGGGGGGAGGGTTGTTAACATTTTGTTCTGAGGTGATGATAAATTCATATGTTTTAAGAAATAATATGGAGAGATCTCATGGACCCCCATCGATAATAACTTTCCTCCAGTTATGACGTGGTGTAGAACTGCTACAGAGACACAAACGGGGACTGCCATTGACACCGTCTGCCATGGCTTGGACGTCTTCTCCCAGAGTTCATTGCTGGAACCTTAATCTTCAGTATAGTAGTGTCAGGTTGGGCTGCACAGTAAAAACCTGGGTTATAAGGCCTCTTTCCTCAGGGTGGGGCAGTGAGTTTATTGTAAGAGTGAGTTCTTGCCCTTTTGCCTTCTACCATGGGATTATGACACAACCAAAGGCCCTCATCACATGCCAGCATAAGGGACTTCCCACTTTCCAGAAGTGTGAGCCAAGTAAACTGTTGTTTATAAATTACCCAGCCTGGAGCTGGGTGTGGTGGCATACACCTGTATTCGCAGCACTTAGGAGGCTGAGGCAGGAGGATCATTGTGAGTTTGAGGCCAGCCTGGGCTACACACTGAGTTCAAGGCCAGTCTGAACTACAAATGGCGACCTTGTCTCAAAAAAACTAAAAATAACAAGTTGTGTTAAATACCAGTATCTATGCCATAAAAAGGAATGTAAATAATATGTACTAATAAAATTTTAAAAATTACCATTCTATGGCATTCTGTTACAGCAAAACAAAATACAGCATTGACCTTATTCAGATTTTACTGGTTTTGTATGCACTCATTACTGTGTATTTGTTTAATTAGCTCTGCAATTTTACTACATGTGTAGGCTGCCATTTCTTTTTAAACATGACAGACAAGACTGTGATAAGTTACATGAAATGCTACAAGTGTAGACATGATGGGTGTGTGACTCTCAATCTACTTTTTCAGTAATGATAACAACAGTAGTGGCTGAATCTCACTAAATTACATATGGAGCATAGTGCTGTGTGACAAGCCTGTTCTAATGTATTGACCATTTAATCTTCTCAGCAATTATACCATGTAAAGTTATATCACAGTGGAGCTGGTATCTATTTAAATTCTAAGTTATATCACAAGGCATAAATAATTACTTTTGCAGCTCCTGAAATAAGTAGTAAAATAATCTAATTCTACCATCTTTTTATATAATTTCACATTTTGAACTAATGATTTTAATCACTGATCTTGGCAGTTGTTGAGCACTATTTTATACATACACACACACACACACACACACACACACACACACACACATATATACATACACACACACACACCCATATACATACATAGAGAGAATGAGAATATTATATAGGTTAAATAGGGACATAATTTAAAACTAGTTCTATTAAATGATAAGTATAAGCTCACTTAGTCACAATGCCAGGTTTTTAAAGGACAAAAAACAAAGCACCAAGAATACTTAAGAATGTATTTGGGAGAAGTTTTGTGTGTGTGCATGTGTGTGTGTTTAATAGAGTAGTCTAGATGTTTCTTCTGTTGGCTAAATATAGCCCCAAGAATGTTTAACTTTAGTCAGATCTCACAAGTTCTACACCCAGTTCTTTGGTTGGGAATCATCACGCATCAGCAGGGGCTGGTCATGCTTTAGGAAGGTAACAGATGAACTCATCAGTGGCAGTTCAGGTATTCACGAGGTAACGATCTTGTGACGCTGTTCCTCTGATGGATAGCAATGCTTATTCAGACCAGAAATAACAGTCCCGTGTGCTGTCCTTCCCAGGAGGTCTTGGTGTTTTTCTAGACAGCAGACAGAAATAAAAGGAATGTTGTCCTTTTTACCTCATGTAATCCCACTGGAGAATGAAACATGTGCTATGAGTTGATTCTGCCTTCTGCCAGGTCACCTCCCCAAAGGGTCTTGGGTGAGCACTGTTGCAGCATTTCTTGGACAGGAGTGTGACGGGCTTGATGGAGATGGATGGGCATGCAGTGTGCTACTGTGGAACACTGCGCTACTGTCTGCACGAGGAGGCTCCTAGCTAGCAAGGAGCATGCCGGGGAGCCGCATCTGCTGCTTTAACTCTTTCAGAGGGGAATCAGATAAACGCCACATGCCCCAGTTCTAAACCAAGTTCCACATAGGGTTTTTTTTTTTAATAGTTACAGTAATGTAGGTCATGTATGGTTTATTGTGTCTTCCTTGGCAGAACTTCATTTTAGATGTTAGAATTGCAAACATTTTTGAAGCTATGCGTTAATAGGAATTCTTTGGAAACTACAAAACCTTTTTAATGTACCACTCTATCAACTTTCTGTTCTCCTAAGGAAGTTTTTCCTATTCATGACTCATTTCACTCTTTGGCTAACACTGAAGGAAATGTAATAACAATTAAGGAAAGGAATGTATGCGTTTTCTTCTTTCTTTGAAAACCTGTACACATTTTCGGTCTTGGGTTATGTAAACTTGGATGACCACAGAATGTTGACAGCTGTGAAAGGTAGAAACTCATCGTTAGTACATACTTCTTTGGGACTTAAAAATCAGAAAGCTTCCTTTGCTTCTTTGAGGAAGTGTTTTGCTTGATGGCCGGGAATACAAATCCAGTAAAAATGATGTGTTCCAGCCATCATTTAAACACACCTTAAGTGAAATTAATGAGATCACTCTAAGATTACTCTTTGTGTTTTATTTTCATTTTATAGGTCTGTATGAGCTGCTGGCTGCTCTGCCAGCCCAGCTGCAGCCACATGTGGATAGCCAGGAAGACCTAACCTTCCTTTGGGATATGTTTGGTGAAAAAAGCCTGCATTCACTGGTAAAGGTAAACCATGCTGATGTCAGATTCTCTTTGCAAAAAGCATATGGAAAAATATTTTGAGCGACATCTAGTAAACCAGAGATCAAATTGTTGCTTTCTGAAAACAAAACCGCCTTGTTCCATTTCACTGACGGGTGTGGATGTTGTTAAAGATTCTACCAAAAATACATAGATGATTTCACTTAATGGTGGTCATCTGGCTGTGCATGCTAATGCAGCAAACATGTGGTTGGCCTTGTTTAGAAAAAGAATATGAAATAGTGGCAGAGAAGGTTTAGACGCCTTTATAGTCAACATTCATGAACTGGAATTTAACTTAAATAAATAAATGTTCACAGCAAAAATTAGAAGGAATATATTTTCTGAGGTCAAGAATGGCAGCAGTTCAGTAGCCACATTAATTTAAAATAATTTCCTTTAACAAAGTCAACTGAAATTCTAGTAAGCTGTTTCTTGTGTTGGCCCAACTCCATCAAAGTGGTATTTTGTAGATAAATACAGTACACTGAAGCTAAATGTGAATAAAAACCAGCTTTTGGAGACAGTTTTAGTAAACCATCATGCCATGAAAGTGATCAGCCACCAGGAACCAGATCTTGTCTTATAGAAACACTGGGAGTGATCAGAACTCTTAAAATAGTAAAATGAGAACAAGAAGCTTACTGGAAAATATGCCACTTTTGCTTCTGGAAATATGAATTGCATTTTCTCTCATTTAACTCAAGCTGAAGGAAATTTAGAGCCTTCCTTGAGTCTGCATGAGGGAGAAACCCATGTCCCCATGAAATCTGGACCTGTGCTAGTTCGGCTAAATTTGTTACAGTTGTCTGTTATAATGGGAGATTTTTAATTGATGTATAGAATTTGTAAAAGAGCCACTGCTGAGCTGCAGATGGTTTACAGAACAGGAGAATTCTTTTTTTTTTCTTTCTCGTTTTCCAATTTACTGAAATTTGTGTTCTTTGAGCAGTAACAATTCTCAGGAAGCAAAAGTTGGTATATGGGATTTCCCTGGCAGTATGTTTAAAGACTAGAATGTTTTATTTGTTCCTTCATGATAATGTAATTGCCAAGGTATCTGTTTGCTCTAAATATTTTTAGGCAGTTTACTTATTTTGGGGGTTTAGAAATGGTATTGGGGTTACAGTTGATGAAGTTTGCCTTGGTGAGGTAGTCATAAAAGTATTTCTGTGTAGAATTTATGGAAGTTGAATAGCTAAGCACTGGTTTAACTTATATTGGTTCTTTTGATAGAAGGAATAAAATATAGCATTTGAATTGATAATATCATCCCTTAAATATTAAGTAAACATGCACCAAAACAGTGGATACATGTTTATTTGATTTATGGTTACTGTTGCAGTTTTTTAAAACCTAAAATGGAAGTCAGAATGTATGTTGGCAAAGTTGTAAGTTTCGGATAAAACAGTAAAGATTGAAATTAATTGATAGCTGTATAAGTTAGATAAACTTAAAAAGGCATTATTAAGTATTGAGAAAAAAGTTAATTATCATAGCATGTCAAGGACCAAAAAGAACTTACAAGGGTTGTTCTCTCTCTTAAAAGAACTAAATGTATAAAAGAAACTCTTAAGTTACATTGGCTGTTGAATGTTAAGCATAGAATGCTTTCCAAAGCATATGTCAGTAACAAGTGGTTGGAAGCATTCTGAAGGATACTGGTATCTGGTTTCTTAAAAATAGTGAAGCAAATAAACAGATGCTATTGGTATTTAGATAGCTAGCATGGTTAACACATGTACTATTCCATCTTGGGGGGTGCTTTTTTTGTGACAGAGTCTTGTCATGTAGTACAGGCTGGCCTTGAACTTGCTTATGTAACCCAGGCCGACCTCAAACTCTTGGCGATCTTCCTGCCTCAGCCTCCTGAGTGCTGGGATTACAAGCATGTGCCACCATGCCTGGCTCCAACTTTTTTTCCTAATTACTATTGAAATGTATTTCAAAAATTAGTTTTATCATGTATCTGTAGTATATTTACAATTTCTGTACAGTTTTCCCTGCTCCTAGTTTTGATCAAATGCAGACCTCAAGAATGTCCTTCAACTGACCCATTCTGTTAGTTTTAAATATCTAACATCTAAAAGGCCTCAGGAAGCAGCCTCCTGGGATTGTAGTTTTAAACAGCTGGAACAAACCACTTAACTGTTCTCCAAGTCTTCTATTTAAGGTTGGAGGATAGAAGCTTTCAGCTTTTGTACATAAATCTTGGTACAGCAAAAGGAATTTGTTTGAAAAGATTTGTTTTAGAGTGAATCAAAATGCGCTTTGGTTTTATGCTGTTTTGCTTGAACTTAAAGTTGTTAGTATATGATTTAGAACTGGGCGAACATTAAATTTGATTTTATCCTAATATAAAAATTTCATAGTTACGTTGTCCTCTATAGATTTTTAAAAGGCAGTTGTAAATCATATGGTTGTAACTAATATGGCTTCTAGATCTAATGTAAAATATAGTTAAGAAGAGGCAGTTCTGGCATTGCACTCTATGTAACAGGTACAGCAGGCCAATGGGGCATTGAGCTTGTCCCAAAAGAGAAACAGGATGATCTTCAGGGGGTAAACTGAAGGTACTGTATTTACAGAAGGAAAATTTTTGGATAGAAAAGTTGAACAACAAGTGTATACATGAGATTTTGTCAAGTATCAGAGGAAGGATCTGAGAGAGGATCTGAGAAGCGTCACATCTCCAGCTGGGAGTAGTGTGGGTGACAGGACTAGGCGTCAGGGTTTGCACCGTTGATACGGTGAGTAGCACAGAAGGTCATTGCGTGGAGAGCCATGGTTGTGACCACCTTTGCACATAAACAAATACATACACATGTATTTCACGTCCTAACACTTTTAATTTATCTTTTACTCTTAAGCATTTATGTACTGGAGCTCTCTTTACTTCAAATTTTATTTGTGTTCTATATATTTTTTAGCCTGACTTCAGTGCATTTGAGAATAAGATGTGGCATAAAGACTTGCTTAAATATCATATTTCTGTTAAATTAGTTTGTGGTGTTTCCTCAAGAAATCTCTGTTCCTAACACAATTGTGTTCATTTCTAGAATGAGAACATCAATTGTGATTATCTTTTAAATAGTGACATATGTTTCCCTCTGCCTTTTTAAGTTTCTATATATTGTATATATATGTATGTATGTATATGTATGTGAGGGAGGAAGAAAATGGTTATCTGAACTTTATCGTTTTTGAGATTTTGAAGTATTTCAAGCAGACAAAACTTGACAAAAATTTTAAAGAAAAATTTTCTTTGAATTATTTTTGTGATTTCAGTTGAAAAGGGCTCATGATACTCAGGTAGACCCTTATAACATTGAGTTACATAGTTTTAAGTTTTGACGATGGATTAGTTTATTTGTGCCTTTGAATACTACTATATACCCGTCCCAGAATGGATCGTCAGGGCTAAAATGCCTGACCTGGCAGGTACGGTCCCCTTCCCTGTGGGGTCTGTTGTATCCCAGAGGGGTTACAGATGGGCACTTGCAACATTGCATGACAGATGACGTTGAAAGCCTCTTATGAGAGGCACAAGGTGCGTAACTCTACACTGGCCTCAGTCATGGGCTCTTGGATGAGCAGATGTCTTCTGCTAGATACTGCATTTTGAGTAGGAGTTGCTCAGGTAAGACTTTACAGGGATGATGGGAGATTAGGGAAGAGGAATAACAGGCAGATGCCTGGAGGTGAGAGTGAGTACTGGCTATGATGACTGACTTCTGTAAGGACTCTCTTTTGGCGGGTATGTGAATTAAGGGAGGGGTGGGGTAGACAGCAGAGTGTGGCAAGAAAGATGGAGGTGGTATTTTTCTGGATGAACCAGAGTCTTTGCCCTAAGCTACATCCCCAGCCCATTAAACAAACTTTTTTTTTAAATTTAAATTTTGTACAGAGTCTTCCTAAGTTGCCCAGATTGGACTTGGATTTGTGATATTCATACCTCAGCCTCCCAGAGTGCTGGGATTACAGGTGTGCACCACCACGCCAGGCTCAGAGACCTCTTTTGAGTAACTTTATAAATCATGTAAGGTGTATAGACCAAGACAATGAGAGCTATTCATTGGAAAGTTTCAAGCAGGGGATGAAGATAACAGATTTTTCTTTTACAAGCAAATTGGTGTACTGTGGGTAGGGCGGGAGGTTTCCAGGGCAAAGACCATGGTGGCAAAGTGTTGGGAAAGGGAGCTCAGTTTTACTTTAAGAGAAAGACTGATACTAGCATGTGTGAGACTTCTCAACATACTGAAACTCCTCTTGCCTGTGATCCCACCACTGATGTTTATGACAGGCCATTAGAAGCCGGAGACGGTTCCACACCTCATCTGCAGGAGATCTCTGTAAGCCTTAAGGTATCAGTTCTTACATATTTTAACTATCTTCTCAGAGGAAATGAGAGGTAATTTTAGTTTTGTTAATGTTCAATATTTGGGGCATAATCAAATGGGAATGCCTGTTACATAATTGAGGACATGCACCTAGAACTGAGGATAATTGTGTTCTAGGTTGGCGATAAGAGATTTGGGATTTACCAGATAAAATGTAGGATGTCCAGTTAAAATTAAATTTCAGATATATAACAAGTGAGTTTTTAGTATGAGCCATACTGTATTGGTAGTTTTGTTTGTGAAACCTGAAAATGCTTTTGGAAGTCATTCAGTATTTAGTTTAGTAACATTTATTTAGTAACATTTATTATTCACATAATGTGCAATTCACATACTATACAATTCATTTGCTTAAAATATGAGCTCAGTGGTTTTAGTACACTCACAAGGTTGTGCACAACCATCAGTTTTAGAATACTGTTTGTCACCTTAAAAAGAAACTCTGTGCCCCAGCTGTGTCTCCCAATCCCACATTTTCCCTCCTGTTCAAACAAGCCTGAAACAAGCATCATCTACTACGTCTATATTTGTCCAGTATAGACTTTTCATATCAGTGGAATCATATGATCTGTGGTTTTTTTGGTGGCTGTATTCTGTCACTTACTTTAATACTTTCAAGGGTCATCTAGGTCTAACATTGCATCCTATACGTCATTCCTTTTTATGACTGAACAGTTTTATATAGATATGCCACATTTTGTTTATTCTTTTACCCATTGGTGGACATTTGAGTCATTTGCACCTATTGGCTACAGAATGCTTGAATATTTGTGTATGAGTTTTTGTGTAGGCATATGTTTTTACTTCTCAGGAATGTATATCTAAGAGTGGAATTGCTGGGTAAAATGGCAGTTCTGTTTGATATTTTGCAGAACAACCAGACTATTTTCCAAGTGGTTGCACCATTTTGTATTCCCACCAGCAGCTTTTACGTCCTCACCAGCACTGGTTTTTGTCTGTGTTTTGATTCTAGCCACCCTAGTGGATATAAAGTAATACCTCAGTGTGGTTTTGATTTGTGCTTTCTAGATGACTAAATGATGCCACCATCTTTCCATGATCTTAATGGCTATTTGTATGTCTCTGGGAAAAATGACTGTTTTGTTTTGTATTTTGGTACACTTAGGACCTTGCACTTGCCAGGCAGGCTCTATTCTCAGAGCCATCTTCCTGGCCCAAAAGTTTGGCTTGGAAGTTTTGTCTATTTTCCCCCATTGGATTCCTTTTAATTGATAAACCTTTAAGTTACAGTTTTAGATTTCTAGAAAAATCAAGCAGATGGTTTAGATGTAGCTTTCAGAATATGCTGTTGTACCACTTTCTCCTGTTCTTAGCCCCCTCCCTTAGTGTGGTCCATTGAGTAGTTAATGAGCCACTGTTGATACATTGGTATTAATAATAATGAAATTATAGTTTGCATTAGGGCCCTTTCTGTTGTGCATTTTTTGGTGAGTTTCGACAAATGCACAGTATTATATATTCACCAAAAATGAACAAAAGTTCCTGTTGCTTTATGTCCTCATCAGCTGTTGGTTTGGTTAGTTTTTTGGATTTCTGTTCACTAATAGGTATATAGTGATATTTTATTATTGTGTTAAGATACAATTCCCTTAAAATAGACAGTAAGCATATTTTCATATGTTTGTCATCTTTCTATTTTATTGATATATTTATTCAAATGTTTTGCCTATTTTAAATTGAGTTACTTCTCTCATAACATGGTGACAATTTGAACAATTATTTGCTGAAAAATTATTTGTAATTTTTAGTATATCTTAGATATGTGTTTGCAAGTACTTTCAGGTGGTGGCTTATTTTTCATAGAGCAAAAGTTTATTTTTAGAAAAAGAAGAACAAGTCAAGCACATGCCCAAAGAAGAGAGGAGATTATAAAGATCAGGGCAGAAATTAATGCAATAGAAACAAAGAAAAACATACAAAAAAATAAATAAATCAAAGAGTTGGTTCTTTAAAAGAATATATAAAATTGATAAACCTCTAGCCAACCTTATCAGAAGAAGAAAGGAAAGAACTCAAATTCATGCAATAAGGAATGAAAAGGATGAAATTACTACAGATTCTACAGAAATTCAGAAGATCATTAATGCCTACTTTCAAAATCTTTACTCGCGTAGGATAGAATACTCAGAAGAAATGGACAGATTCTTAGATATGTACAAATTACCAAGGTTGAGTTAAGAAGATATAAAAATCCTGAACAACCCAATATCAATTAATGAAAATTGAAAATATGATTTAAAACTTATCAACAAAGTAAAGCCCAGGTCCTAATGGATTCACAGTAGAATTTTACTAGAAATTCAGAGAAGATTTAATACCAACACTCCTCAAACTCTTCAATAAAATTGAAAAGGAAGCAATTCTCCTTAACTTATTTTTGGAGGTAAGTAGTATACTGATACCAAAACCTGAGAAAGACCTAACCAAGGAAGAGAATTACAGACCAATCTCCCTAATGAATATAGATGCAAAGATACTCAATAAAATACTAGCAAATAAAATGCAGCAAATCATCAAGAAAATCATACACCACAACCAAGTCAGATTCATTCCTGGAATGCAGGGATGGTTCAATATTTTCAAATCAATTAACGTTATACACCATATCAATAGAGCCAAAGACAAAAACCTCACGATTATCTCAATAGATGCAGAAAAAGCTTTTGACAAAGTCCAACATGTGTTCATGATAAAAACTCTACAGAAAATAGGAATAGATGGTCTTTACCTCAACCTGATCAAAGCCATCTATGACAAAGCAACAGCCAACATCATACTAAATGGACAAAAACTGAAAGCTTTTACTTGAAAATCAGGAATAAGACAAGAATGTCTGCTGGCACCACTCATGTTCAACATAGTGCTGGAAGCATTAGACAAAGCAATTAGACAAGAGAGAGAAATAAGGATAGGAAAGGAAGAAGTAAAACTATCACTATTTGCAGATGACATGATACTTTACAGGGAAAACTCCAAAAACTCCACAAGAAGATTCCTTGAATTAATTGACAAATTCAGCAGTATAACTGGATACAAAGTCAACATCTAAAAATCAATAGCATTCCTATACACAAACAACAAACAGACTGAGAGAGAAATTAAGGAAACCATACCTTTCACAGTAGCATCCAAGAAATTGAAATATTTTGCAATCAGTCTAACAAAAGAAGCAAAGGATCTATTCAATGAAAACTACAGCACTCTGAAAAAAGAGATGGAAGAGGATTTCAATAAATGGAAAAACATTCCTTGCTTATGGATAGGAAGAACCAACATTGTGAAAATGGCCATACTACCAAAATTGTTGTACAGATTCAATGCAATTCCCATTAAACTACCATGAGCATAGCTCACAGATGTAGAGCAAACATTCCTTAAATTCACCTGGAACCAGAAGTGACCCAGAATAGCAAAAGCAATCCTGGGCAACAAGGACAAGTCAGGTGGAATTACAATCCCTGACCTGAAATTATACTACAAAGCTACTATAATAAAATCAAATGGTACTGGCTAAAAAACAGACCAGAAGATCAGTGGAACAGACTGGAAGACAGACACAACCACAAACACACTCAACTACCTAATCTTTCACAAAGGGGCCAAACAAACTCACTGGAAGAACGATAGCCTCTTTAATAAATGGTGCTGGAAAAATTGGCTTCCACTTGCCAAAGACTGAAAATAGAGCCATGCACCAAACTCAAGTCAAAATGGATCACAGATCTCAATATTAAAACAGAAACACTAAATCTGTTGGAAGAGAAAGTAGGTAAAAACCTTGAAGATATAGAGGTAGGCAGAGAGTTCATGAACAAAAACCAAACTGCCTGTGAAATACTTCAAAGAACCAACAACTGGGATCTCATCCTACTGAAAAGTTTCTGCACATCTAAAGAAATTGCCAGCAGAGTAAAAAGAAAACCCACAAATTGAGAAAAGTTTTAGCTGACTGTGCCTCAGACACAGGTCTTCTATCTAGAACATACAAGAATTAAAAACCATGAGCTCCTCCAAATTTAAAGACCCAATCCAAAAATGGGCAGCTGAGATGAATACACACTTCTCAGAGAAAGAAATACAAATGGCAAATAAATACATGAAAAAATGTTCAACATCATTACTCATTTGAGAAATGCAAATTAAAACAGCACTGGGATTTCACCTCACCCCAGTAAGAATGGCTATCATTGAGAAATCAACCAATAACAAATGCTGGCGAGGCTGTGGAGAAATAAGAACTCTTCTCCACTGCTGGTGGGAATGCAGACTGGTGAAACCACTGTGGGAAAGCAGTTTGGAGATTCCACAGCAAACTAGGTCTAGAGGTCCCATTCAACCCAGCTATTCCCCTTCTTTGTATTTTCCCAGAAGTTCTGAAAACATCATATCACAGCGATATATGTGCACTCATGTCCATACATAGCGGCACAATTTGTAATTGCTAAATTGTGAAGGCAACCCAAATGTCCATCCACTGAGGATTGGATAAAAAAATTGTGGTACTTTTATATAATGGAGTATTACTCAGCTATCAAGAGATAAAATTGAGGCTTTTATAGGTAAATTGTCACAAGCAGAGACCATATTCATAAGTGAAATAAATCAGACCTGCATGTATAAGCAATGTGTTGTCTCACTAGTGTAAGAACCTGAAAGAGTGAATAAAAACTAGGAGGTATGATAGACATTTTGAAATGAAAGGAAAATGATCAAAAGTAATGGGTTTGAGACTTCCGGGAAGATGGCGACCGGGTAGGCAGCAGAGAGAGAACCTCCCAGGGGATTACCACCCAAACAATGAAATATAGCAATATGAAGACAGAAATGAGGACTTCCGGGAAGAAGACGACCAGCCGAGAGAGCGAGTGTGGAGGGAAGAACGGCTTCAGCTCCTGAACCTGACAGAGAACACGCTACTGGGACAAACTGCGCCAAACCGGGCAGCACTCCAGGATCCCGCTCAGAACCCCACCCCCGCAGCCAGCGCTGCGCGAACTGGAGCAACAGCGACCGGCCAGCGGGATTTCTGAGTCGGGGAAAATCTCCATCCAGGGAAAAACATCTGAACGGCACTCCTGTCTGCACGATCACAGGGTGAGTTAAGTGCGCACTCTAACCGGTTTTTCCTGAATCGGGAAGAAGCTCAGCCCAGCGAGAGACATCAAAGCAGCTTTAAGGACTGCAGGATCTCCCGGGTGGGAAGACCTAATTAGGCGCCCCAACGGGTTTTGTGAGGGGGGAAGGAGCTCCACCCAGGGAGGAACACCTGAGTGGCCTATCTGCAAGAATCCTGGGGTGGCGAGCTGTTTATTTGCCCCGGCCAGGTCTTGGGGTAGGGAGTAGAAGCGGAAATCTCAGCAGACAGCTTAACGGACATTCTCCCAAAGAGAAGTAACCATTGGAGCAGCCTCTGCAGCAGACCTTTGCCTGCTGAACTGTCTGTGGAATTTATAGCTCCACAGTTTGAATCTGATACCCAAAAATGGGAAAACAGAGGAACAAAACACAGTCTCAAAACTCAACCCCACCCAGAACAAGTTTTGAATGTGAGGATACAAGGGAACCAGGAAATCACATACCTGCAAGTTATGAAACGATTGCATCCGAAATGAAACAACTCCAACAGGCCATAAAAGAGCTTAAAGCAGAAATAAGCCACATACCCACAATAATTTCTCAGATAAAAAACGAGCTGAAAACAATGA
>PVLD010005767.1:0-48536 GCA_004027595.1 Dinomys branickii
AAAAAAAAGTGAAAAACCAATGCTCTCTTCAATAACAATGAGAAAAGATCAACCTGTAAAGGGAAACCTAATAAAGATAATCTGGTAATCTGAGCAACTTTGTTGAAGATAACAATATGTAATATAACAACCACTGTTAATTTCTACCATTTTGTTGTAAAATCCTGTATCATTTTTATTGTTTTTGTGTTTTATTTTTATCTATGTTCTTATCTTGTTATTGTTTCTTTAATTCTCTTTAAAATAAAAAAAAAAGAGATGGGTAAAATTTTTCAACAAATATCCATCATGTTTATTCCCACAAGGTACCAGATAACTGAAAAATTTGAAAACATTGAGATGGCATCATTCTGCTATTAAACAACTAAAGACTAAAAATAATGAAAATGTACTAAATTGCAAACAATAACACTGGGGACAAGGTCTGTTGCTAACATGGCTGGGTGGGACTTTCACTGGTAAAATTCCAGTGGACTTAATTTAACAATCTGTCCCCAAAGCCTTAAAGTGCCCCTAGTTTTTGATCCAGCAATTATACCTGTAAGAATAAATCCTAAGGCCATAGTAATTGAACAGGTTAAATAAATGATGTATATAAAGGACAAATTAAGTGAAGTATATAAACTTGTGTAAAGCACATCTTCCTTATGTATAAAATACACACGTTAATTATTCCAACCCCCGTATTTTGTTGTAGCTTAATTCATTGAGAACAATGTATGTAATGTACCTAATGAGCACTCTTTTGTTGTTTATTATTATTGTGCACATTGTTTTACAGAGTTTAGAAGGTATTCTTAGGTCTTGGGGAAGAGTGTTCCAGGTGGACGACAACACTGTGGAGGCGTGGACTCGGACCCGGCTGTCTTCTTCAGCAGAGCACAGGGTGGGCGGTGTAGCTGGAGCCCAGGAGGGACAAAGAGCTGGGCTTGCGGTTTTGCTGTTGAGTTGGGGGAGGTGGCTGGGACCAGATCACACACGGCCTTGTGAGGGCGACCAACAAACTGACACCTGAGACAACTGACACCCGTTGTGGATGGTAACAGCTTCACCGTCTGTCTTCTCTCAGGGTTAATATCTAAGAGAGTAAAGTAGTTTATTCATTTCTCCATCCCATCAGTGACCTTAGCATCTAGGCCTGCATTGGTCGGTATGGCAGTCATGGGTCACGTGTGGCTATGGGCACTTGAAATGTGAGCGCTGGTCTGAGTTAGAATGAAAAATAGCTCTTTAATAAGTATTTGTTTTGACTACACATTGAAACAATACTTGGATATATTGGGTTAAATAAAATATTACATAACAATTATATGCATTTCACTTTAATTTTTAAAATGTGACTAACAGGTAAATTCAATGTATTTTAAATTTATTTAAATTTAGTATCTATTTATTGTATTCTTAAAATTCATATGGACTGTCATAAATATTTCTCTTAAAAGCACAGACATACATGACACACATTTTAATTCAGCACATGTTTATTGAATAAATGAATGAATGAATGAAAAAATACATTTTACCTTAATTAAGTTTAACATGGCACACAATTGTCATTCAGCAAATGTTTATTGAATGAATAATTGAATGAATCAAAAATATATTCAGCCTTGATTTAGTTTAACATGACCTTCATCTATGAGGTGTGGTCAAAATATTCAGTGAATGTTCAAATTTTTAAACATTTATTATAATAAAAGTCAATTTGCCACTAATTCCTCTCAAAATACTCTCCCATGCTTGAACACACTTGTCATTCTTGACACTTTTTTGGGTGGATGCTGGAACTCAAACTCAGGACCTTGCGCTTGCCAGATACACACTTATGCTGCTGAGCTATATCCCCAGCCCCTCTTGATACTTTTTAAAGCAGTTCTGGAAGTCTTCTTTCATGGGTGTTATGAGATGTGATAAAAAATACGGCAGATGTTTCTGTCAAAGGAAAGACAGGCTCAAAAAATATTACAGTTGTGTCCTTATCCACTGGGTCAGGCACTGTGCATCTTCTGGCTCTTCTCCAAAGTCTAAACGGCCATGAAACGTAAATGTTTTAAATTGATTGAGGACACTGAGGCAGCCAGAACAGTGCAACTAAAGACCTTAGGAAAGACACTTCCAGAACTGCTTCAGATAATGACTAAGAACGAAGGAGTAAGAAAGTGTGTTTGAAGTGAAGAGGAATATTTTAAGGGAGATTTATATATATATTTTGTTGTACTATTTAAAAACACCCTTTATATATCCACTGTAGTTGATCGATCACATGTATCTAAAGGTAAGGAATTTGTGGTTAGAAGAGAGCTTACCGCTGCTCAGTATTTACCTCAGTGACCTTTCCCAGGTTCTTATTCTCCGCTCACTCTTTCCTAACCATCCCTTCTTTGCACTGGGTACACGTATCTGGTTGCAGAACGTTCCTGGCTAAGGCAGACAGTTCAGCTGTGGCCTGTACAGATAAGCAAAACCTTGGGTCTGACGGGGTTAAACAATGGCTCTCATAGTTTATGATTTTAGACCCAGTGTTTTAATCTTTGTGAACATTGTCATTAGGATTTGGGCAACGAGTACATCAACATGTTTAATTTATTGGACACGTCACCAGCCAACACAGATGTAATGGCAGTTATCACACAAGAACCAGTACACTGAGAGATGTCTATGTACAGAGCAAAACTATTAAATTATCATTATTGGTTTAAGAAGTCTGCACTTCTGTATGCATCTACAACTATAGAGGGTTAAGTTTATAGCTATACATTTACCTGTAATTGCTCATCGCCATCTGTGTTGGCCTGCTATGTATTTACAAAAGTAGCTTCTTCCTACCCATGGAAACGTAGATGAATAAATTTTTAGGGTTTATGGGCGGCCATAGAAAATGTTTTCTAAGTGGATGACAGACACTGGGGCTGAATCCTGCTTCAGGCAGTAGCGAGCGAGTTAAACCATCACTGATTGACTTTTATTAACTCTGATTTGTAAGGCTGATGGGCTCAGGCTTGCAGCTGATGGACGGGTTTTTGTCAACCAGCCAAGAGAGGAATCCTAGAGAAATGCCAAA
This sequence comes from Dinomys branickii, assembly GCA_004027595.1. NCBI lineage: Eukaryota > Metazoa > Chordata > Mammalia > Rodentia > Dinomyidae > Dinomys > Dinomys branickii. Next base: position 3,062 of record PVLD010005767.1, read on the forward strand.
GAGAAGAGACAGTGTTGTTCCCAAAACCCTTTGTGCCTTGAACGTTTGCTACTTTGTTTTTTTCTATTTTACATACCCAAGCTGAAATGTTTTTACCAATTATTTTGTCATCCTTTATAAAACTTAGTTTAATCAGATGCTGAGTCTCATCTTTGTGCTTTAGGCTATGGCTGTAAATAGCAATGAAGTAGAAATATTATTTGTTTAAGAAGTTGGAATTCATTGGTTTGGTTAAGGGAGAGTGTGTGAGAATAGGATCACATACTTTGTTTTCTCAGCTCTGTGCTCTCTGAAGACCTATTTATTTATTTTATTTTTTTTTTTTCTTTTAATCTAAAATTTTCTTTGGAATAGTTGACCTCAGTGAATTCCCTTATGGATGCACCAGTTAGATAAAACCGAAATCTTCACATGTAACTGCAAAGATAGATAGATGATGTAGATATTATTGTTTGATTGAAATCTAGGCCAAATTAAAAATTAAAAATACTATTTTAGATAACCCCCCAATTTTTTTTCTTTCAACTAGAATTTATTAAGCATCCTCTCAAATGGGCTTGTTGGATGCTTTTGTGGGTTTTTAAATGTTTTTTTTTTCTCTCTTTCACAAGGTGTGAGGTTGCAAGTGCTTCTACTCTTATTTTCAGGTGGAGAAATGTGCTTTCTACAAGGATTTAGAAAGTTTCTTAGCCATTAAGTAGCAATACCAATCCCTTTCATTCTGTGTTCTATGCTCGTCTTGTAGGCACAGGCCCTCCAAATCTTCCCGTATGTTCTGCTAATTCAAAACCTGCTTTCTGAAATGCTCTGATAATCTCATTCTCACTAAGATAAAAGACTGTTGAGGTTTAATTGGCTTCTGATTTCTCTGAGATTTCTCCCTTAACTTTTGGGTTATTCAGAAGTCTGTTTCATCTTGAAATCTTTGGAGATTTTCTAGTTATCTCTTTTTCTCTCATTTTTTACTTTTTAAATTTTATTGTTATTGAATTCTAACTTAATACTGTTCTGATCACAGGACATGCTTTACCATTTTGATCCTTTGCGATACACCGAGACCTGTTTGCGATGTCATGCTCCTCACAATGATGTCTTGTTTATGCTCAGTTTATGGTGTCTCTTGGTGAATATTCCATTTACACTTCAGAAGAAAGCATTTAAGTTTACTAGCTTGGTATCTGATTTCTTTATGCACCACTTGGTTTTTAAAAATCTATTATTGCTTCTTTGTTTATTTTAGGAATATAGTGCCCTCCACTGTCTTTGGTTTCCCTTTTTTAGTTTCAGTATCCTGTGGTCAGCCATCATCTAAAAATATTAACTAGAAACTTCCAGAAATAGACAGTTCATTACTTTTAAATTGTGTGTCATTCTGAGTAGCACAGTGAAATTTGTGGCCTTCCATTCTGTCCTTTCTAGACATGGATCACCTATCTCATGGTATTTTCACTGTCTATGCTATGCGTGTGTTCGTCGCTCCATAGCCATCTCAGTTATCAGATTTATGTCATGGTATCACAGTGCTTATGTTCAGGGAGCCCTTATTTTACTTAATAATGACCCAAGTCATAGGAGTAGTAGTGTTGGAAACTCAGGTGTGCTAAGGAGCAGCCATGAAATATTTTTTGTAAGATAAAATGTGAAAGTACAATAAGATATTTTGAGAGACGGACCACATTCATAAAGCTTTTATTATACCAATTTTAATTGTTCTGTTATTGTCAGTGATTCTTATTAATCTCTTACCTTGCCTATTTATAAATTAAACTTTATCATAGTAGGTATTGGACAAAACAGAGCATAGACATAGTATAGCACTACAGTATCTGGTTTTAAGAACCCAGTTGGGGTCTTGTAATGAATCTCAAGGAATGATGAGATTTGAATGTATTTCAGGATTCTAACTGTGACAGTTAATTCTTGATTACCTACTGAGTTAAGAAATTTCTGGAGAGGAAGTCAAATTCTGAGCAGAGTAATCTTATCAGCGGGTTAAACCAGTCGTGGTTCAGAGGTGAGAGGCCATTGAGAAGGGAGGTCAAGTTGGAGGAAGTGTGTCTTGGGGGTGTGACCTTCATAACCGTATCAGTAATAGTCTAGAGAACAAAAAACACACAAACAACACACTTCTAAATAGCACATAGTTCAAAGAAAAAAACTCAATATACATTTAAAATATTTTTAAGTAAACGAAAATAAAAGTACTATTTGTCAAAGTCTCTTGGATTCAGAGAAAGCAGTGCTTAGAGGAAAGTGTAAAGCATTGAATATATAGATGAAAAAGAAGAAAGACATAAAATTAATAAACTATCTTGGAAAAATAGAAAAAGCATGCAGTCCAAAGTAAGAGGAAAAAGAGGTAATAAAAATTAGAAACAAAAATCAAAGAAATTGAAAATGGAAATTATTGATTTTCTTAATGTGTCACCAAATGAAAGGTGAGTTCTTTGAAATGATGATGAACTTGATAAGCCTCTAGTTAAATGAAGAGAAAAAAAGACACAAATTAGTAATTTATGAAATAAAAGAGGAGACATCACTATAGACTGCATTGTCATTAAAAAGATAATACAGGGGTACGGTGAAGAGCTCTCTTTATAGTCACAAATTTGATGGCATGGATGAAAAGGACAACTTACTTGGAAGACAGAATCTTCTAAAACTCCCACAAGAAGAGATGGACAAGATGTGTAGGCTTATACAGAATCTTTTAAAGAAATGCAATCAGTTCTTAATTATAACCTTGCACAACAGAGATCCATAGGCCCAGGTGGGTTTCCTGGGACTTGCAATAAACATTTTAGGGAAAAGTCATACTAGTTTTCTACAGTCTCTTCCAGAAGAAACTTCTTAACTCTTTCTATGAACATAGCATGACTCTAGTACTGAAACAAAAGACATGACTTGAAAACTACAAAGATCTCTCATGAACACAAATATGAAAATCATTAACAATATTAACAATTTGGATTAATATCATATTTCTAAGATGATACACCATGATCAAGTGGGATATATCACAGATATGCAAATATGGTTCAAAATATGAAAAAAATTTAATATAGTCTATCATATTAACAGACTAAAACAGAACAATCACATGATCATATGGATAGATGCATGCTATGGTTGGCAGATGGTCTAACTGTTCTGCAAAGGTTTGTGTGTTGGAAGGTTGGTCCTTAGTGTGAAGACATTAAAGGATGGTAGGAGTTTGAAAAGATGGATCTTTGTGGAAGGCCATCAGTTTATGGGGGGCGTGACTTTAGAGGAATTAACATAGTTCTTGTGGGAGCCTCAGTCTATCCAACTTTCTTGGCATGTTTTCTCCCTCTTACACATGCTCCTGCCTTTGTGATGAATTCTCCCATGATGTGATACACCAGAAGTTCCTCACCAGAGTCAGTGCCATGCTCTTTGGACTTTCAGCCTATGAGCTAAATAAACCTCTTTTCTTTATAAGCTACTCAGCCTTAGATATTTAATTATAGTACTAATAGAAGACTGACTAACACAATGAGAAAAAAATTCCAGTACTCATTATAAAATGTTTTGGCAAACTAAGACTATAGAAGAACACCCTCAACTTGTTAAAGAACATCTATAAAGCTCTAGCAGGTGTCATCTTACTTAGTAGTCAGAAACAAGATTTCCCTGTATCATAAAGTAAAAACGAAAGACATTCTCTTTCATCACTTCGTTTCTCCATTGTACTGGCAGTCCTAACTAATGTAAAATGACAAGAAATAGAAATCAAGTGTGTACTTCTTGATAAAAGTATTAGTCATTTTCCCCATGGCTGAGACAAAATACGTGACACCCACAATTTAGAGAAGGGCATGCTTTATTTGGCTCATAGTGTGGAGTATAGTATTGGTGAAAAGTAGAAACACAGATCAATGGAATAAAACAGGGACTCAGAATTAGGCCTCACACAAATATAGTCTGTGCTATTTGACAAAGGTGCAGAGGCAGTTCAATGAAGAAAGAACAATCTTTTCAAAATCATTATGGGACAAAAAAATGTGCTTATGCAGGCAAAAGGGAGGGAGGGAAAAAGGGAGGAAAGGGGAAGGGAGGGAGGGAGAGAGAGATCAATCTGTACAAATGCTTTAGATCCTTTACAAAATTAACTCAGAGTGGATCAAGACATCTATGTAATGCACAAACCATAAAATTCTTAAAAGATAACTTCGATTTGCTCCATGAAAACTAAATTCAATGGAAAACATGTTTAGAAATATCACTTTTTCACAGAAAAACTACAATTAAGCATCACTGTATGCGGTGGTTAAACATAATTGTGTCAACCTGATTGACTTGTGAGCTACCTTGGGATTAACCAACCACACTTCTGAGTGTGTGTGGGTGGGTCATGGAGGCAGGGCCTTGTGGTCCGTATCTGGTCCTTGCTGCTTTCCTCCTGGGCCTGCTGCCTTGCTCTGCTTCTTGGTCACAATAAACTTAGTACCTTTCTTCTATTATTCTTTCCTCATGATGTTTCTGCTTTGAAGCCAGCTGATCATTAGCTGAATCCCTTGAAAGCATGATCCAAATTTAATTTTTCTCCTTTAAATTGTGGTTGTTGGGTATTGAGTCCCAGTGTTGGAAAAGCCACTTCGTCTAAAAAGTTGGTATCTGCGAAGTGGAGTCATTGCTATGAGTTCACCTGATTATGTGGTTTAGAAGCCTTCAGAACTGCTTTGCTGAAGGTGTTTGGAAAAGTTTGGAGATGTGGTTGGAGAATCCACAGAATGATGTAAGGAAATCCTGGGTTATTCTGGTCAGAATTTAGAGATCCAGAATACTGACAGAAATGTGGACATTGAAAGCCAGGCTTAGGAGGTTTCAGATAGGAAGGAAGATTCTACTGGAAACTGGAATGAGAGATCCTGCATATTTCATTTAGGCCAAGAATTTATCTATATTTTGACCATGTTCTGATACTATTTGAGAGACTTACATTCAGTGGAATGTAGATTACTGAGCTGGCAGACGAAATTTCAAGACACTCCCTCATTTAGGGTATGACATGGGTACTGCTCATTGTTTTTAGCCAGATTTGTATACAGAACTGGGGGAAAAGACTAGAAACACTTTAAAAAAACTTAAATTCTAGCTCACTAGGAACCACATATAAACTTAGGACCAATGAAGTGTGATTGCTGAAGAGACTAGTACTGTCAAAAAGAAATCAAATACTCTACAGAGACAAGAAGAAAGCTACCCTTGTGGATATCTCAGGAAGCAATAAGACCCCACCAGTGACAGACTCAAGGGTGCAATGTGTCAACATTTCATTTCAAAACAGAGGCCTTGAAATCTCAGACTGAAAAGGGTCTCCTAGGGAATTGTTTCCTCCAGGGTTCATTTCATGAGGCTGAGTCTTCTAAGCACTCAGAAGCTACTTTGCTCAAGGTCTAAGGGGGCCTAGCTACTGTTTCAGGGGACAGTAGACCTTGATGAAGTTCACAAGGTGCTGATTTTACAGACAGTCAGAATGTAAGTGTGGTGGAGTCAAGAAGGCTTCCACCCAGATTTCAAAGGAAGGTCTGGAAAGTCAGACAAGGAGCTTGTGGGTGGGCAGTGAGCAAGCTGTGAGAATTAAGCCAAAGTTGAACTGAAGACTGCAGGTCATTGAAAATATCAGGAATATATAATATTGTGTGAGCAAATCCATGGGGCATGAATGCAGCAGGCCAAAGACAGAGGCCATGTGGCTGTAATAGAAGGATATAGGGGTGGGGCCTCCCAAACCTTTTGGACCTCAGATCTCACCATTGTGATCTCAGATGCTAGATATGGAGCTACAGGACTTAATGTGAGTTTCCATCTTGCCTTGGTCCAATTCCCTTCCCTTCCCTTCTCTTCTCTTCTCTTCTCTTCTCTTCTCTTCTCTTCTCTTCCTCTCTTCCTTCCTTTTGTCCTTCCTTCCTTCTTGCTTTTTTATTTATTTATTTTTTTTTGCTGTTTTGAGACAGGGTCTCTTTGTGTAGCCCTGGCTGGCCTTGAATTCATCACAATCCTTCTATCTCAGCCTTGTGAGTGCTGGAATTATAGTCATGTACCACCATGTCCATTTGGCCCAATTCTTTTCAATCCCCTTATTCCTCCCTTTTGGAATGGAAATACTTAATTTAAGCCATTGTATTTGTGGGGTTACTCAAATTGTTTTTTATTTTTATGTAAAAGTTCATAGGTAAGAGTTTTGAGTCTCTGATTTGGAAGTTTTAACAATTTGGGGCCATTGAGACTTTGGGGAAGGGACAATTGTGTTTTAATTGTACATGAGATCATTGTATCATGTTAGGTGGAATTATGATTTTGTGTTTATTTAGCAATTAAGTATGGTTTTAAAGAGCTATGTTTGGGTGTCAAGTTGACAATTGGTGGTATTGGGTGGATAAGCTTAATTTTGTTAACTTCTTTCGTGTGGGAGTCACAGGGGACATACTTTTGTATGTGTCTGAGTGAGTGATGCAGACGTTTCCTTGAGAGGGTTTCCAGCTAATCCCTACCCCCTTCCTCTTTGTGACTTATCCCCTGTTATTGTTTCTGGCTGCCATGAATTAAACATCTTTTCTCTGCCATGCTCTTCTGTTAATATATTCTTGCCTCGGAACTAAATAACCATTGACTAAATCACATGAAACCATGTTTCAGACTAAACCTGTTTTCTTTTAAGTTGTGTTAAATTAGTGTCTCGAATATGAAACACTGACTAATACACTGACTGTGTTCACCTTTAAAGTAAGACTTACAGATGCAGACAATTTAGGAATGTAAACTAACAGTAAAGATTACAGAATCTCTCCAGGTGCTTGAAAATTACTAGGACTTGAAAAAAGTAGTGACAATGTTTTATTTGTTTGTTTGTTTGTTTTCAGACAAGGCCTCATCATATAGTTTAGGGTGGCCTTCAACTCACTGTATAGCCTAGGCTGCCCTTGAGCTTGTAGTGATCCTCCTGCCTCAGCTTCCTGAGTTCTGGAATTACAGGTGTGCACTACCATGTCAACTTAGTGATAGTTAAGATTATCTTTTCAAAACTGCTCAATTTCATTTCATTGTTATGTAAGGTATTGGTATCATTAAAAATTTCACTACTGAAAATTATCCAACGTACATATTTACTGAAACATCACATGGTACCTCTTTAATACATATGATATTTAATGTTTTAATTCGTAAATTTAAAATATATTTGATGAATACAATGTCAAAAATTATAAAAATGCAAAAATATCAAATACTTAGAAGTGTTACATAGAATACTGAATAAAAGCAATGTATAAATGAATGAATGAATGAATGAATGTTCAACTGTTTGAAAGATAATAAATCAATTTTCCTAAAAGAGCATCTTCCTTTCTTAATTACAAAGTACAAAGTTCTTTCTTGGAAAAGCTTTTATTTTTCCTGATATATGAACAACACATATAGTCCGGAGAAAGCCTTTGGTGAGCTTAACAGAATATACAGCACAATTGCATGTGTTTGTATAGATGTTTTTTAGCTGTAATAGGTGATAAATGTCTACATGACATAGACCATTTGTTACTTATTTTATATCCAGCACAGAACCTTGAAAGCAGGCTTTTTTTGGAGTGGTAGGTACTTAATAAGCATTTGCAGAATGGCATTTAAAAACTGATCCATCTAGTTTCCTAGGTAACTATGGAAGAGGATTTTCTAAATTGGATTTTATACTTTCCTAAACATTAATGATATAGGTTGCATTATATACTCCTCAGTTCACATGTGAAAGGTCTGACTCAAAGTCTCTCACAATGCTACTGTATTTGGAGACAGGGTCTTTAAACTTAAAATGATGTTTTGAAGTTCAGCCTTATACAACCTGATTGGTGTCCAAATAAGCAGAGGTATCCAGAGACAGAAAAGGCCCTGGGAGGGCACACGAAAAGGATAATCAGTCTCAAGCTAAGGACAGAGGTCTCAGAAGAACCAAATTTCCTTACACCCTAATCTTGGACTTCTAGCTTCCAGAACTGTGAGAAAACAGCAACCATTTGTTTAAGCCATCCAGACTGCAGAATACTGTGATGGGAGCCCTGGTAGGTTCAAGCCTTCACTTTGAAAGAATACCAAGGAAACTCCTTGTTTCAAATTTGTGAATATTGTGTTTAATGTTGATATTTCTTCAAATGCCTCAGCAAATCGGCAAGTATGCGTCCCTCAAATAAAGTCATTATTCGGATTGGTGTCAACTTTCTTACCCAGTATTCTTTTATCATTAAAATTATGTCTAAAAATGCACACACCTTCTATTTCTTCTCCTCCAAAATTACTGTTTTCATCTTATTATCTGCTTTGTTCTGACTTCTGCTAACTTGGCATTTTCTTCCCAACTCTCTCCCAGAGTGCTAGTCCATGGTGCCTCACACCGTGTCATTTGATATTCACTTCAATATGTCTCCACAGGGCCTGAAATTGACTCTGCAGCAATTTTTCCCTTTTGTCCATGTTATCGCTTGCCCAGAACCTTCTTGGATGACACCCTTCCAGGTTAGAACTAAGGAGGAAGCAAACACTGTTGACATTGTATCAGTGGGCAGTGACCCAAGTATAACCACAACCCAGTGTTCAGGGAGTCTACTTTTTAACTCCTACCGGACGTACAGTGATAATAAAGCCAGACACAGACGTTTCCTTCAAGTTTTGCCAGACGATGTGGCTCCTTGAAGCAGATTACAGTGAAGTCTGTGCAAAGTGAGAGACATTTTGAAGCCTCCCTTTCCAAAGGAAAAAGTTTCCAGTCTGAGACTGACCTCGTAAGTGGAGTTAAAATCCAATTGTTACATCATCCTTAAAACATGCTATTTAACACAGATGCAGCTTATAGTCACAGTTAAAGCAAAAGTTTCTGCTTTCAAGTATTGTTAATATTTTTCAAGAGGATATGAAAGGGCTTCAAAGGGTAAAAGAATAAAGTTTTAAAATGGTTTTATCTTTAGCTATTCTTTTTCTTCTTCAGATAATAGGTTCATTTGGTAACCCTTGAATTCTATGAGTCTTAAGTTGACATGCAAGGCAATTCTTAAAATCATAATTACTATAAGTTGGTGGCAGTATATACATCTCTCTGACAAAAATGTACAAGTTTAGTCACAAAAAAGAGGAAAGATTTAGGTGCAGTTTCTAAAGGTTCTCATTTCAAATGCTGCTTTCTCTTGTGATACCACTTAACCACCACTCAGTGCTGTGTCTGGTCTTGGGTATGTTCTAGGAGATATACAGGGGTTGAAGTCAAGGTTGAAAACTTCACTCTGTGCCCGTGACATGCTGAAAACTGTTAGGATTACAATATACTCTATGATTAAAATCCTCTTTTAAGTGACAGCTTCTGTTTGGTAACAGATCCAAATAACATTTGTTATTGATTGTCACTGCATCTTTGACAGCTCCATGAAGCTTTGTGGGTTCTTTGAGTTGGACAATATCTGTATGTGGAGTAATTGCAATGGCTAAAGTTTTCCAGAAATGTCCTCTGATTCGACCAGTGGCTTGAGATTCACAGGTCATGAAGGTCAAGAATGGTCTTTAACACTGTGGAAAAAGTCCTGTAGATTTCTTCCTGACATAACTTATTCAGTATGTAATGAGGTGGTGAAATTGATTCATGCCATGACAACCTTTTAGGGTAACATTGGGGAAGTTAGTGGTAGTGGCACTGGTATGGTGGTACTCAAGGACTATGTTAGGAAGACAGATAGCCCTGAAACAACCACCATTCTTGAAAGCTGACTTTTTTGCAAGGCTTATGTGCAAATGTGCTGACTCTTATTTAGCTTACCTTACTTCAGGTCCCACATTCAGGCTGGAAATCTCTTAATTTAGTCTAAGTGCAAGAAGGAAACACTACAGCTGGAATAAAATTTTGCAAGTGAGGTCACTGTTGGAGATCCATTGGCTGAGAATCAGCCTGCTAGTTGTTTTCTTAAGGACAAAGAGAAGTGAGGTTCTAATGCAATTATTTAGGGAAACCATAAGTAGTTCAGAAAGATCTGTCTTATTTTAATCACAAAGTTTAGTCATTTGGACATATAATAGTTTAAAAGTAAATTCAGATTTAGTGGTTACATTTATGCAGTGTATAATCCAGAGGGTGGAGTTGACAATAAAAACAAATAATTATGCATTGGAAAGCGACTGGATAAAATAAAAATAATAACTCATATAGATTGATCACAATATATAATGGGTTGTTATCAATTTATCTCCTTTTAACAGGTAAGAAGGCCCTAGGGTGCCCATCTCTCCACACAGACTTAATTCATTTGGTTGATATTTAGAAGTTTGAGGTATTTTTAGTAGTAGTAGGAGAAATTTGGTGTCATGCAACGTTCAGTATTTGATTTCAAGAAAGAAATGTGATAATGCACACATTCCATTTGTACTTTTTATGTCATGCAAAGTTACCAAATGTGAACATTCAAATTGGACTATTCTAAGCAATACCATTATTATAAGCCTTCTTGTCAAGATGAACCCTACACTGAAACATTTTCCCAAAGCTACCATGAAGTGCAGAGTCATTAAAAATTTAAAAATTGCTAAAACACACAGGATATACACCTTCTTACACTGTGTTTTGCGTGTCACTCAGCTTGAGTAATGAAACTAAATTGGTTGGTTTCTTTTATACTTTGCCTGTTTCTCATTAATTTCACTTTTGATTTTCCATGAGCTCACCAGGGATGTTGTTTTGGGGGGGTTACATAGTCCTGGAATTACCCATATTCTGAGCAATCGTCTGGTCATTAAAGGAAAACATCTAAGTGTGTATGAGGACTTGTAAATGTTATAATATTCTGTTAGAGGACCCTTAAATTTCAAGTTAAAAATACTTTAACAGGGATTTGAGTTGAATTTGGTGGAGCTTGGATTTATTCTGAAATAAGAGAAGTTAAGTTTTATCAACCCATCAATATTTTCTGTTGCTTAATAAATTCCACAATTATCCTGAATTTTGCTGAGCACTATAATACGAATGGATATGTTACAGTCTGTAACTTTTATCTGTTGATGTCTGTTATAAATCCTAGTAATGTAGGCATTGTATATATTTAATAAGCACAGCTTGGATTCACTGTACCCTTCTAATGAGCATTAAGGGAAGCTTGGTAGGATATAAAGTCTGTGGCAGCTTGGTTAAACCAGCAGATGATTTTAGTGGGAATAAACTATCTTTGGTTATCAGGTAATGTCCCTATTTTATTAATTGCTAATGTGAATGAACCATTGATATGTACCTTATTTTGTGTTCTGCTAAAAAGTCAACTTAAATCTTTGAAGATAACCATAACTAAGTACAAAATAGCTGAATTCTGTCATTCATGCCAAGCCTTTCTAATTATTTAGTTTTTACAAGGTGAAGGATAGAATTTCTGTCTCCAGATAGGTGACAGAAATGGAGATTAAGCTGGCATAGTCAGTGGTTTATCGTTCAGCTCCAGGATTACCTAACTCCCTCGCCTCCTCTCATCTGGGGGTGGGCTGCCTGTGCCCAGGCTGCAGTTCATTAGCACCTCAACCGGAAGAGGAAGAATTCACGTCACCCTCCCTTGACTTCTTGTCAGCAGTTCTGGTAAAAGGAAGCACAGGGGACAAGATTGAAGCTAATGGCTGGAATGAGGTTTGAGGAATATGTGTGGTTTTCATTAGTTCTCTTCACTTGTTAACAAGCTGAATCCAGCGCTGAGTATTATTTTTTCTCACTTGAATGTGCAGAGGACTTAATACCTGATAAAAATTCTATTTTGCTATTTAGGTCACACCAAGGATATAAGAGAGACTAAATATGCTAAAGAAATATAGCTTTGTTTTGCAAAAGCTATTATCATTTTTTCTCTATATGTACAGATGTGGGTGTGAGATATGGGTGATTACACACACACAGAGAGACAGACAATACACACACACACACATGCACAGACTACACACATGTGGTATTTTCTTTACTATCTTCTTTGAATGAAACAATTATTTGTAAAAGACACATTCTTTGAAATTGCCTTAATTGTTTCACAAGGTGATGAAGAAATTTAACACAGAGTAAGAATTTCATGAAACACGACCTTAAAATTACATGTGTTTGTTGAGGTTAAGTAAGCTGCACTTCAGTTATAGAAATCAAGAATATATACTTAAAGGACCAAAAAACAGCTTTGATGTAATGTGAGTAGATGTTTCAGACAAAGAATGAGTGTCAGCATTTTATATAGATTGAATTGGGCTGTATCCCAGACAACACAAGAAGACATGAATGAGGAATGGAGAGAGCAACCTGAAAAACTGTGCTGAATGGCTCCATGGCCCCATGATAGCCAATATACTGATGTTAAGTGTTACAGCTGTGTCTAGCTGTCCCGCCAAAGTCACATGCAGCCATAGATGGGGCTTTTCAAAGGTAGCTGGATCTAGAGTGCTTGATGTTGATATTAAGCTTGTGATGCTGAGATCAAGGGTATGTGATTATAAATTAGTCCACTGATTGGTTTGGCATAATCCTGACTAAGATTAAGGATGCCTCAGTGTGGGTGAGAGTGCATGGATATGACACAGAGAGAGGGTCGTTGTTTGTCCCTTACTGCTTGCTATCTTGCCTTCTTCTGCCTTCTGCCTACCATGAACTGTTTCTCCTCCATGATGCCCCTCTGCTGTGCCACCATGCCTTGGAACCAGCCAACTATGAACTGAAACCTCTACCAACTATAAACCAAATAAACCTGTTCTATTTTAACTTTGAGTGTTGGATATTTTGTCTGATAAAGAAGAAAAGTAACTAGGATGTTAAGGATTCAGGGAAATAGTTTGAATAAAACTATTTTTTAATATATGCGGGGGATAATGCAATAACCTAAAGAAATACATTTAATACAGGCAATATAAATGTTGATCAGTGAAATGCTCCAAAAAGATATCTGACAAATTTATCTTCATCTCTAAAAACTTTATACTAATGTGTTCAATTTGTTCAAAAATACTTTGGGGAAAAATACAAAATCTTATCTTATTTTCAAGTCTATTTTTACTTAGGAACATAGGTCCTGCAAAAAATCATTGAAGCTGTGTTCGTAATCACAACCACTTCTAATTACAAAGGGCAGCACAGTGTTTATCAGTTGCAAAAGGAAAACAGTGTCTGGAAAGAGTTTTATAAGTGAACGCAAACATAGCCCATCTTACTCACACAGGGCTCTAAAATAGAACAGTCCAGGATAATCTCTTTAGGTCAAAGTCTGCAACCTTAGTCATGTCTGCTGAATGTCTTTTGTCATACAAGGGAACATATTCATGAGTTCTGAGAATTAGGACTAGACACATTTGAGGAGCCATTATCCTTCCTACTTGGTTAATATACTCAACTTTTCCTCCTCTGGTTTAGATATGGGACATAATCTTAAGTTCTCTCTCAATTCAATCTCCACCCATTATTTTTGCTGGTGAATCAATTTGTCCATTCACCCATCTGCCTATCTATTCATCTATCTCTTTGTTTACAAGTGCAAGGAATATTTATTTAACATTCCTCCTGTCTCAGATTCCTTTATAATTTCTTGAAAAATATTTTAAAAGCATTTTTTTGACTATTTCAAATGCTATGTAGACAACTCCATGTTTAGTAGGTGGGAAGTACTAAATAGAAGACAGGACCTTGTTGTCAGGGTGAATGCAGGAGTGACGCTGGCCCTATATGCAGTATATGCAAAATTCATGGTGCAGTTGGCTGAATGAAAGTTCTGTGACACAAGCTGTTAAGTATTCCCCCAAATTTCACCCAATGTAAAACCAGAGATATTGTGTCCTGCCTGACCCCGGTTATAAAGCATTCATTTAAGTTGTGGTTGACCAAGTATAGTCTATGGGTCAAATCTAGATCCCCATTTTTGTGAGTGAAGTCTTATGGGAATACAGACACACCTACTCATTTATGTAACACTGATGGCAACTTTCATGCTGTAACAGGTGAGTGTTCATGACAGAATCCATACAGCACGCAGAGCAGAGAATGTTTAGTATCTGTCCACTGTACAAAGGAAGTTCGTCAACCCCTCATCGAAGCCAATGAAATTGCAGTATCAGGGTGTTTTGAATATCAAGTAACAGAATGTTTAACTAACAGTGACAAATATTAAAGAAACTTATTATAGCATGAAAAGTAACTGTAAAGTTTATTAATTATATGCTTTAAAGAAGTCATCATAGACTTTACGATCTTTCCATCCACTTTTATCTACTATACTGAAATGCTGGCTCACCATATTGGACAAGTTAATATAAGGACCAAATGAAAGAATTTTAAAGAAAGCATTTTGCACAGTGATGGCACAGAGAAGCGCTCACCCTTTTACTATTCTCCTATTCTTGTCCCTGCATATGCAGTTCATAGTAGAATTTCCCTGAGGTAAGCTTGACACATGACATTTACATTATAATTATGAAAAAACTCAAAAAAACTTTAAATGTTTGAAGGAAAGGCAAATCTCTAGAATCTGAAATTGCCGTGCTGACATCCTACATCCTGGCGTGCTGGCTCAGAGCAAGGAGAGAGGAGAACAGGCAAACCGCTTTGTACTGAGTTAAACAAGCCACTTGCTGGCCATGGAACTGTGTAATCCCTTGTTTGGTTGTGCTGTATGTAAGCCAAAGAAAGTAATTTTATGTGGCTTAAAAGAAACTTTGATTGAAGAGCTATGCCTGTAACATTTAAGTCTCATGGTATTTTGTCTCATGCATCTGTCCTTTCTGTTTTCTTAAACTCTGGCTTTTTCATTCCAGTTGCTTCTTAAACCTACCTCTTCCCTGTGCTCCCAACCACAGTCTTCTTCGTTGACATCAGGACTATTACAGCACTCTTCTGCCAGGTCTCCCGGCTCTCTCATGTTCATCTTCTCGAAGGGGATGGGGTAAAATGTAAAGAGAAAATGGAAATAAATTACTCTTCTATTTAAAACCATAATTCAGGAACTTCTGAGTATGCTGAAGTAACTGGTATTTGACTTACTAATTCATTCCAACAAACAAAACAATACATAAAATATTTTTAGTATCTTTTTTGTAACATTTTTTAGTATCTTGTTTTAGGCTAGGTAGAATTGTAAACCTAGAAAGAAAGGGTACACATGAAGTAAACTACATTCACCTCGCCTTCCTGTTGGGAGAACTTCTCCAGTGGTGGATATTAGAGTTCAAACACAATAACTGTCTATCTGATGCAGAGGCACAGAGAAAAACCCAGGTACACTGAACTGATTAGATTTTAAGGGATGAAGTATAAGGAGAAAGTTGTGTGAAGAGAGGACCTGGAAATCACCATGGGAAATCACTTTGTTTCCCAAGCACTGGGTTGTGGATAGAGGCCTAGAAAAGATGGTGTGCACTGGGGCTAAGAGGTGCACAAAGCTAGCAGAGGTCACATAGTGATAGAAACTGGTGGACTTCTAGTCCGTTAAAGGCTACACAAGTTGCTTAGCACATCAAGCATTCAGTGGAGGAATGAGACCAAGCCTGACAGTCAACAGCCTGTTCTCCAGAAAAAGCCATATCCTAGCACTGAAGAAAAAGCTAGAAACAGCAGTCTTCACTAAAGGCACAAAATTTGATAAGATTATGAGGTTCTTACAGTAATTTAATTACTTTGCTCAAGAACAAAGAAAGACCCAAAGGACAACGTAATTCATAATCTCTAAAACATAAAAATGAGTAGACAAGTGAAGAACTAAGAAAATATAACTGATGATCATGTAACAAAAGCATGTTGATAGCAGCAGAGACCAAAATGCTCCAGATACTGAGATTAGGCGCTATTGCCTTCACAGCAGAAGGTTTAAGGCGGGCATGGTGGTGCATGCCTATAATCCCAGCACTTCGGAGGCTGAGGCAGGAGGGTCCCTGGGAGTAAAAGGCGAACCAGAGCTACAATGTGAATTCAAGGTCAGCCTGACTGCATAGCAAAACCATGTCTCAAAAATAAAGAAGTTCAGTATGTTCAAAGATTGAGGAGAAAATAAGAGAAAAAATGAATGAATAGATGGAAGAATCTGAGCAGAGGAAAAGAATCTGTAAAATATAATTACATGAAAATTTTAGAAGTCAAGCGGGCACTATTTGAAATAAAAAAATTACCTTACTAATAAGTGGAGTATTAAAAAGGAACAAGTATCAGAAAACTTAAAGAGAGGCCTTTTGTAATTTTTAAATATGAAGAACCAAGTGAAAATAGGGTGGAAAATAAACTAATAGAGGATCAGTTACCTGTGAGACAGCATTTTTAAAAATTTATTTTAAAAATAAAAGAAGGAAAACATATTAACAGACATACATTCATTTATAAAATAGCATAAGAACAATACAAGCAATACAGAGTTACAGACAAAGTAGTGAGAAATTAACAATGCTTGTTGTACTACATACTGATATCTTCAAAGTGGTTTCTCAGGAAAACAAATAAGAGACATGCAAGATGGATCAAATAATTAATCATTAACTGTTCATTTCAGTAAAGCAATAGAAGTTAGTAGTACAACTATGTTACCTGTGCTGTACATACATACTTACATACATGATTTCTCTTCATTTCCTTTCTCTTTTCTCTCACCCCAGTTGCTCTTTTGAGCATGTTCCTTTCATTTCACAATGTGTGTCCTACCTTACAATTTTTATTCACTCTTTCAGGTTCTTACACTAGTGAGACAATATGTTGCTTACACATGGAGGTCTTGTTTATTTCACTGATGCATATGGTCTCTAGTTGTGACCATTTATCTGTAAAAGTCTCAAGTTTATCTATCTTAATAGCTGAGTAATATTCCATTATATAGAAGTACCACAATTTTTTTATCCATTACTCAGTGGATGGACATTTGGGTTGCTTCCACAGTTGAGCAATTACAAATTGGTTGCTATAAGAATGGGTGCACATATAATGTTGTGATATGATGTTTTCAGATCTTCTGGGAAAATACCCAGAAGGGGAATGGCTGAGTTGAATAGGACCTCCAGACCTAGTTTGCCAAGGAATCTCCAAACTGATTTCCACAGTGGTTTCACCAATCTGCATTCCCACCAGCAGGGGAGAAAAGTTCCTATTTCCTTGAAGAGCTCCTTAAATTTGGGGGCAGGGTGATAGTTTTTAATAGAAGGCCTTGTCTGACGGACAATTGGCTAAAATATTTTTCCAGTTTGTGGGTTTTCTTTTTACTCTGCTGGCAATTTAGATGTGCAGAAACTTTTCAGTAGGATAAGATCCTAGTTGTTGATTCTTTGAAGTATTTCCTAGGTGGTTTGGTATTTGTTCATGAACTCTCTGCCTATCCCTATGTTTTCAAGATTTTTAACCTACTTTCTGTGAGACAGCATTAAGTTGTCTAAATTACTTGTAATTAGAATTCTGTGTAAGGAGAAAGAAAGTGGGTCAAAAGTATTTAAAGAAACAATAGCTGTAAATTCACAATTTGGAGAAAAGACTCAAACTGCATGCATAAAGAAATCAACAAAATATAGATAAAGAAAAGCTAGACACAGAACTGGTGAAATGGTGAGAAAAATGATATTAAAAGCCATCAGAAAGAAAAAGGACTATTACACATAGGTGAATGATAAAATACGAAATTATGACTGGCTTTTCACTGGAAAATATGGAAATTACAAGACAATTGGAAAATACTTTTAGTATGCTAAAAGAAAACAGAACACTCCATTTAGAGTCCCATATCTAGTAACATTTTTCAAAACTTAGATCAAAATAAAAAGAATTTTGGTTCAAAAAATCTGAAAAAACTTTCTTGTCAGAAGAGTGGAATCATCATATTCAAGCAAAGTTCTTCAGAAATGATACAGAAAAAAACCCACACCACATTCCTAGAAAGGAATGAAAATAATTATGTATATGGTAAATGTGTCTATATATATAAAGCTAAAATCTTTCTTGTCTTAATGCTTTTAAGAGACTGCAAAATATTAATGCAAAAATATTATTTTTGTTTTATTTTAAAGTTAAAATATAATTGGAGGTAAAATATAAGCTGCACAAACACTAGATAAGAAGTAGATACATGACTGTTAGATTAATTATAATAAGGTCTCCATGTTTTATGTGAAGTAAAACAATCTCAATTATAGTTAGATCTTGATAAGAGTGTATTTTGATGCTTTGACTAATAGTTCTAAAAACGTCATATACAGACAGAGAAAAGCGTAAGAAGGAAATGAAATTAAATACTGAAAAAGTATTAGATTTACCCTAAACATGTAAGAAGCAGAGAGAAACAAAACTTGGATGGTGTAGTGGATTGACAACTGGTGGTCAACTTACAACTCCAGTTGAACTGAATAAGTGTGGTACTGCGTGTGGGAGGCCCACCTGGGGATTGTCACCAGCAGCATAAAAGACAGAAGAAGAAGTTAGGCTGTCCGGAGCTGGTAGAAGCTGTAGGGAGCCGTTGGTTGTTTTGGAGGAGCTTGTCCTGCTGGCTTTCCTTATGAAGTTGGCTGTTTTCATCCTCCAAGGAGCTCAGGACCTCCTTGGCACTGAGAATGGTTTTGGTTCACTTTGGCGGGGCTCTGGTTCTTGCTTTGAGCATCACTTCCGGGCTTTGGAGGGGAAGATAGTACACTGCTGGTCTCCTGAAGAAGCTTGCTGTATTGGCTTCCCTGATGGGAACTTGGCCATCTTGATCCTAGCAGGAGCTTGGAACCTCACTGTTGCTGAAGATGGCTGTGGTACCTTTCAGGGGAGCTCTGGTTCTTCTGAGCATTTTTTCCTGGTTGCAGTGCAGATCCCTTGGCCTGCTAACACAGATCCTTTATCCCACTGGCACAGACTTCCTAGATTCCACCACTGACATTTGGGACTTCACTGTTCAGATCTGTTAAACAGGCCTGCATGTGACATTGTTGTTGGCTCTGGACCTCCAGTTGGATTCGTGGAAGGCACTGTCATGAGGTCTAAGTCTTCAACTGGACTCATGCAGGGCACTTCCATGGAATCCAGGCCCTCAGTTAGTTTCCTTGGTCATAGTGTTTGGACAGACCTCCTGCGCTCTCTTGTATGTCATTCTTTGGATGACTGTTGTAAATAATCTTATAGAATATGTGTCCCATATTATATTGTTCTCCCATGCAAAATACCTGCAAACCAGCACAGATGGGATAAACAGGAAAAAAATTTAGCATATTGGTACATTCAAGTTCAATCATATACTAACTATATTAGGAAAATCAATTTAATAAAACTGCAAAACAAAGACATTCCTTTGATTATCAACCATAAGATTAAATGACATTTAAGGTTTTTGTTTTTTATTTTTGTACTGGGAGTCAAACTCAGGACCTTGCACTTGCCAGGCAGGTGCTTGTGCTGCTGAACTATATCCCTGGCCTCTCAATTACATTTAGAGAGAAAACATATAAAGGCATGGGACATTGCCATTTAGTTTAAGGAAACTATAGTATGCAAAGTATAAGAGAGCTGAGAAAGCTCTATGTTAGTATCATTATAAAGTTGAGTGGACTTTTAAGACATAAGGATTTCCAGGGATAATAAGGAATATAAAAGAAAAAGAGGGGCATTTCATAATAAAATGGAATATAACTTACCAGTGAGACAGGACAATCATAGATGCACATGTATCAAATAACAGATTGTCAAAATATATGAAGCAAAAATTGACCAAACAGAAAAGAAGTAGAAGTATTTACAAAAATACTAAGGTGTTTTAGCCACTTGTTTTCAATAATTGGCAGAAAAAGTACACAAAAAGTTGTTAAAACTGTAGATTTTAATAACACTAGCAACTAACTTGGTCTGGTAGAGAAGACCAGATTTACAACTGGAGAATACCCATTTTTTTCAAATGAACATTCACAAAGATAGACCATATAAATGAATTAAAATAAAAAAATAGCAATGGTATCTTTACACTGAAGCATATCAATTTTTAACAGATTTATAAAGATTGATAGAAGATGTCTCTGGAATTAGATTGGTAATAGAAAATCGAGAATTCATCTAAGTATTTGGAAATGAACAATTTTTTTCCAGATAACTAGTAGGTGTAGGGAAACCAAAAATATTTTGAATAATAATAGTTAAAGTCAGCCTCTCAAAACTCATGTGCTTAGTTCAAACAATGTATAAAGAAAAATTTATAGTTTATATTTGAAAGGTGAAAGATTTAAAACAATTGATCTAAGCTTCTTTCTTGGTTACTTTTCTCTCACTGCTGAGACAAAATACCTAACGCCCAAAATTAAGGAAGAAAAGTTCTGTTTAGCTCACAGTGTGTGGAGGTTTCAGTCTATACTTGGCTGGCTCCAAGGCAGGATGGCACACGGCAGAGGGCAACAGTTCATGGCAGCGGGAAAACAGCAAAGCAACAAGAG
This sequence comes from Dinomys branickii, assembly GCA_004027595.1. NCBI lineage: Eukaryota > Metazoa > Chordata > Mammalia > Rodentia > Dinomyidae > Dinomys > Dinomys branickii. The sequence continues at coordinate 23,468 of PVLD010005767.1, forward strand.
CAAAAACGGGGAGCAGCAGCCTCTTCCCTCTTTCCCTCCCTTACATTGTAGGAAAATTACCCATCCCAGGGTGGATGTAGCACTCACACCCATAGTCCCAGTGTTGGATCATGAATCAATCATAAACTCTAGAAGCCTGCCCATGAATGCATGAGGCTTTGGGGGGACATCTAGACATAAACTGTAACAGCTTCTATTTTAAACAAAAGAGAAATTACTAAATCCAAGGTAGAAGAAAATAGAGACAGCAGTAAAAACCGAAATCAAAGCAGTCTAAGACAATCACTAATATCGAAGCAAAGAGCCCAATATGAAATATTTGATAATATTAACAAAACTAGTAAGCTCCCAGAAGACTGAGCAGTAAAAAATAAATAAACAGCATGACTGAAAGACTAATTTTATATGCTGCGTATATTATAAGACTAGTAGAGAAAACTATAGATAACATATTTAATAAAATCAACAATATAGCTGAAATAGAAAAACTCCTTCACATAATTCATCAAAATTGGCAGAAGATACCATAGAAAATCAGAGAATTATATTTGTTAAATAATTCTATAATAAAGATATTAAATGATTTAAACTCACAATGAAGAAAAGCTTTTCCTAAAGCAAACCTCTAGTTCAGATGACTTTGATCTGTAAACCAATATCTAATAATGAAGTACTATACCTTCTTTCAGGAAATAGAGGAAAGAAATACATTCCAACTTTCTTTTGGTTTGATACTGAGGATTGAATCCAATGCTCTCACATTGAGCTACAACCCAATCTCTGTAAAACATTTAATTCACTAAGTTGCCCTGATTGGGTTCAAACTTGCAATTCCCCTGCCTCCACCTTCCAGAGTTCTGGGATTACATGCATGAATCACTACACCCTGGTCCTAATTGTTATGAAACTAGCATAATCTTGTTACCATAACCTGACAAAGGCATTGTTCTCTTCCTCACCCCCAGTAAAATAACAAGTGAGCATATAATACCTAAGAAATTAAATGTACAAAAAATTTCTTTAGTCTAATAAATAGCATTTATTTATACCTATAGTACATAGCTAACATCATTCTTAATGGGGACAGACTGAACAATTTCTCTAGATTGGGGAAAGGCAAAGACAATTGCTACTAGTAGTTGTATTTCATGTTGTTCTTGAAATAAAATGAGACAGATAAATAAAAATTAAAAAGCAAAACTGTCTGTGTTTGCACAGTATATAAAAGTAAACACATATGCTAATTTATGTATAAAATCTAAAGGAATCTAGGAAACATTTAGTGGCAAAAGTAAAACTTTAAAAATACAGTTTAAATAGTAAAACTAGGACAAAAACCTTGTGAATAAATATGGCAAAGTATGTGCAAGAATTTTAGACCAAATAGTTAAAAATTCATGGACAACTAAGTAGAGATTGAAAGACTTGGTAGTAGTAAAATCTCAATTCTCTCCAAATTGGTTTATATATTTAAGGGAATAAAGAAATTCCTGTCTTGTAGAAATAGCTTTGTATATATGTGTGTGTATGTGTGTGTGTGTATGTGTGTGTAAAATAGCTAACAATGTTGGAAAATAATACATTTGGAATATTTCTACTGTATTACTTAAAAATTTACAATAAAGGTACAAAAATCAGGACACAGTATTCCTCTAATTTCATATCATGCAGATGTTAACGTGTTAACATATACGGAGGAGGCTGGCTAGTGTAATAGTGTGATGGTCATGTATCTTCGTAGTTTAACAAAACCCATTGATGACCACTATTGTCTTGTCTACATAGTCTTCTTTTTACCCAGTTGGTTATTTCTTCTTAATTTGTTATCATAACACATTAAAAAGAGAAATATATTTAGGTCACATTATAGTGATTCTGCGGTACACCTCATATAGAAAATAAAACATCGTCTTTATTTTTTGCTGTCATTTAATCTTTGACAAACAAGGGATCCGTATCCCAGTGTGCTCTAGCGATGACCAATCTTGCTTACTGTATTACCAGCGATGCCCACTTTTAAACATCTTGCATCACAGATATAATTTTAATGATGCTCAGTTTTCTCTGTAGTAGAGGAAGGCTTACCTAGGTTGGTTCCTCAGCAGCTTTGATAGCTTTCTTACTTGAACCTGAGCAAGGAAAGGATTTATTTCTTCTCTTATAAATAGAAGCTGAAACCACTTTAATGTTCTCCTTTTCTTTGTTATAGGAAATGGAACTGGAAAAAAAAATCTTAATGTAGGGTTCTCATTGCTACTGGGGTGACCATAGCCTTCACTGTGCAGAAAATGTGTGTGTGTGTGTTATAAATAAAGTAAATATTTCATTTATCTTAACAATATTTAATTAATTTTAATTATTTTTCATTTTATATTAATAATGATTTTTTTTTAAAGGCTAACTTCATTCAATGTTTTTGATCATAGTGATGTTTACTAGTCTTTTCCAACTAGACAGGAAGACTAGGTTTTCTGGCTTTTCTTTCCTGTGCCTAGCATACTTTTATGATTTCTTGTAAATTTTGTTGTGTGAGAGAAAAAGCAAATAATTACCAAGTATGGTTCCCCAAAAGGTTTGTATTTTATGAAGAAAGGCAAAGTTGAGAAAAACTTCATAACTTATCTTAATTTTGCAAGTAACCCTGTGTGTGTGTGTGAACATTACTGGGAAAATGGTGACAGGATCTGTTCAAAGTCCACATAAAAGTGAAATGTGATGTTTTCAATTGGGGTATATTTTTTACAGATTGAAATTCTAAGGTTGACACCAATAATAATTTAAGAGGTCGCCGTTTTCATATAATTCTTAGGTAGCAAGTTCTATGTAGAATATACCGGACCCCAAACAATTCATCCATTTTAGGTTCCTATTACTGCCTTATACTGAGCAGTAGATCACAATATTCAATGACAGTTTCACCTAGTTATACTGAAAATATTACTGCTAATTGATTATTTTGATGAAATCTGCATCTTGGAAATATCTTTGCAACCCACAATGTTGAAATGTTTTTCCTCCGCAGTAACCTTTCCCAGTTATTTTCTACAAAACAACTATTTTCAGTCTTACTTAAACTAGTGTGGAAAAATGGCTCAAGAGAAATCTCATAGTTCTTCCTGACAAGTTTTCTCTACCCCCCCAGAAGCCCTTATAAAGAAATTCTGTAGCCACCACTGTTTGGTGATAATCATTAAATGGGAAAATAAGATATTACAGGTAGCACAAGCAAAAAATACATCTATTACATGTTCCAGGGTCTATGCTAAATACTATTACATGAAGCAACAGCAGTGATACTAATTCTTAATTTGACACTGAAGTCCACATAATTTTAAGAACTTCTCTTAGATTAATTACTCATCCCAAGAATTACTATTATCTCCATTGTACAGAGACTTAGAAATAAAGAGATTAAAGTAAGTTGGCTGACTCACATTTCATATCCTTTACTGACTTTGGCCTCTCTTTGTTATGTAATCTTATGGGCCCCCCTAGGTAATTGTTGATGTAGATATTACTGTCTTATTTGAAAGATAGTTAAACTTAAATTCAGAGATACAATGACTTGCTTACGTGCACACAACTTGTGCACTTTTACCTAATACTGTCTGAGTCAAAAGCCTATTGTTTAGACAGACGGAAACAATGGAAAATTACATAAACTAGTTAGTTAAGTAAAATAAATCATCTGTCTCTTTAGTTTACATTTTATATGTAACAGAATAACAAAGTATTATAAATGACTTTAAGTAAATTAGGATATTATTATATTAATACACATTAAAATTTAATATAGTTATAAAGTTTATTTAGCAACTTGAGTCACTAAAGAAATAAGTAGAGTAGATAATATGACTTTATATAGAAAAAGAAAAGTAAAGACTACCAAGCAAACATTAGAAATGATGAATTCAATAAGACTGTAGGAACCAAGGTCAAAATAAACAATATCAGTAGCATTTTTATATGCTAGTAAAAAGACTGTTGATACCATGGCCAAAAACCAATCCCATTCACAATAACTATATTACAAAACAACAAAACTATGAACAACTTTAACCAAGAGAGGAAATGATGTCTATAATGAACATTATAAATGACTTGTGAAAGGAAAAGTAGAGGACACATAAAGATGGGAAGAGACCCATGTCCATAGGCTGAAAGTATTAATAATGTTAGAATGTCTTGTCTGCTCAAAGCAATTTACAGATTCATGTAGTTGCTATCAAAGCACTAATGACATTCTTCACAGAATTAAAAAAGGACTCCTACAATTTGTAAGGAACCATAACAGATCCTCAGGGTCCAACGCAATCTTGAACAAAAAGAATAAAGCCAGAAGCATTATAATAGCTGATATCAAAACATACTGGAAAGCTATAGTAATAAAAAAAGAGCATGACATTAGCATTAAAATAGACATGTAGAACAATGGAAATAAATAGAGATTCCACAGAAAAATCCATGCAACTATAGCCAATTGATTTTCTGCAAAGACAGCAATAACATACAATAGAGAAAGGTGTTTCTTCAATAAATGATGCCAGGAAAACATATGCAGAAAGACTAAAACTTTATCTCTCACCATATTAAAAATCAAGTATAAATGAGCCAATGGCTTCAATGTGTGACCTGAAACTACGAAACTACTAGCAGCAAATATTACAGAGCGCTACATTAGGTAGAGGTATTATAGGTATTCAGGTGGCGCTAGGCCCTCAAAGAAGCCAGACACATTCTTTGAAGGCCAGGTCTCAAGATAAGGATGGAATGATTGTACCCACATACTTCCCTGTGGGGTAAACAGTAATGATTCATATTCTAACTAGGTGTCAGTCACCTGGGGGGGGGAAGCAAGACCTCCTTGACCCATCCCTTCCAGTAAAGGTCCTTGTTTATTCCATGTGCAATTTCTGCACCACTTGCTTTCCCATTGGCTCAACGTTATCTAGGTGACTTAGGTACACTTATTGATTGCCCATAATTTTGACCCACCACCTACCAACCTCGTGGTTCTGCTCTATAAAATTTCCTTACAGAAGTGGGATTGTGGGTGACCCCCTTCCCAGGTCCCCTCCTGTAGCTCTTAGGCAGGTGCTGTCTTTTCCTCAGCATGTATTTCCTACTCCTAACCTCCATTGTTTCTTAGAATTCATTCTTCAGTTTTAGGGAGCATGAACTGACTGTATTGGACATCTAGCTGGTTGTGAGTTCTAATATTTCTGTTCTGCTGTTTGGAGGTCCTGTATCATTCCTATAACAAAAACATAAGAGAAATATTTCAGGGCATTGGCCTAGGCAAAGTTTTTGACCACAAAAGAGCAAAAGATAATGAAAGCAGGACTTGAAAAATATGATTATATCAAACTTACACGCTTCTGCACAGCAAAAAGAACAATTGATGTAGTGAAGAGACAACTTATACAATGAAATAACAGACTTGCAAATTACTCACCAAACAAATGATTAATATCCAGGATATATAAAGCACTAAAAAAAAAAAAAACCCAAACCACAACAGCAAATAAAAAAAAAATCATCTGATTTCGAAATGGGTAAATGATCTAAACAGATGGCTCTCAAAAAAGATACATAGGACCCTTAATTGTGATTTGTCAGCTTGGCTGAAGTAAGAAATGCCTAGCAGATTAGCAAAGCACAGTCCTGGTTGAATCTGTGAATGACTGAAGTGTAGGCCAGCAAAGTGAGAGGGGAGACCTGCCCCAGATGTGGGTGGCACCAATACGTAGGCCTCGATGGACTAAAACAAGGAAAGGAAGGAGCATGTACCTGTTTTGAAAGCTCCCGTCGTCTTGAAGAAGCGCACCCTTTGCTGTCAGGGCACGTGCACACTGGCCCCACGTCCCGTCTCCTTCAGCCTTCCGACGCGGCCTCACACTACTGACTGGCTCTACAGTGCGCTTCCAGGCCTTTCAACCTCGGCGGTTCCCGCGTCGTTGTCCTCTCCTGCTCTGTGGCTTTGCTGTTTCTGAGCTGAGCAGCTCCTGGATTCTCCAGCTCTCCGCTGTGTCGCCATTGTGGACTCTTCTGCTCGCTATTGATTCTTTTCCTCTAGAAAACCCTAGTACAAATACAAATGATCAACAAGTATGTCAGAAAATGTGGCGCCTCTGATCATCAGGAAGGTACAAATCAAAACTGCAGCGAGATATCATTTCACCCACGTTAGAATGGCTGTTATCAAAAAGACAAAAGATTACAAATACCAACAAGGATGTAAAGAAAGGGGAACTCTATATACTATTGTGAGACTATAAATGATCACATACATTGTAGAAAACATGGTAGTTCTTAAAAAAACTAGAACTAAAATTGCCGTATGATCCAGCAATTCCACTGCTGATTGTATACCCAAAGGAAGTGAAATCTGTATGGGAAAGAAATACATGTAACTTCATGTTTACTCCAGCAGTATTCTTAATAGGAAAGACAGCGAATCAACGAGATTTCATATAGGAATGAATGGATACAGAAAATGTAGCATACATACCCAGTGGAATACTATTCAGCCATTAAAAGGATGGATTTCTATTACCCAACAACATGGCTGGATTTGAAGGACACTTTCTATAAGTCAGGCACAAGAAAACCAATTACCACTGTCTGTTTTCACTTATATGGGGGAGGTAAAAGTTGGTCTCACACAAGTAGACAGTAAGAGACCGGTTACCAGAGTTTGCAAAGTGTGGGGGAGGGAGATGGGGATTAAATGGATAATAGATGTAGGGGTCCAGCTGGATAACTTCTAATGTTCTGTGACACAGCAGGATAACTGTGCTGTACAACCATTCACTATGTATTGTAAAACTGCTAAGAGAGATTTTGAGTGTTTTCTGACACAAGGAAATGATAAATGTTTGAAGTAGAGGATATGTTAATTTCCCTGATCTGATCACTTATATTATGTTGAAATATTGTACTTTACCCTATGGAAATATTATTATTATGTCAATTAAAATGTAAAATATATATTTAAAAATAAAGGAAAATGAGAATTTGGGTATTACTAGTTGATTTTATGCAGGTCTGTGGGACTTCTGTATAAATATATTATCTTTTTATCTGAAATAATAAAATGGTACACTTTTGTATGCCATATATGGCTTTTTATTTGAAAATTACTTTGAAAATTAACGTATAAGAATATTGTAGGTGGCTAAGATTACTCGGAGCAAAACAACATTTCTCCTGGCAGTAATGATGGCCCAGAGAAAAACACCCCACAATTATTCACTGCAAACTTTTGCCCTTGGAAACGGAATAAGATGAAAAATGTTCAGAATCAGTTAAAGTTAAGTAACAACTTTAGATACAAATTTGAAGTCAAGTTTGAAAGATCATTCTCAGGTATTAACTATTTATGGGCTTGGCTTTGCCAAATGCATTCTCAGTGAGAAATCTCATTCTTCTGATAAATTCATGACATGCTGATTTTTATGGGTCATTTACTGACATCTAGTCATATGATTGATACTACTTTATCAAATACAATTATATTAAAATCTGTAATCTGTTCCTTGGCTTTAGTGTGTTGTTAAAACTTACAGTTTCAATAGTAACTGTAATTAGGAATGAAAATTATAGAACCAACTTTCTGGCCTAGCTATTTTTCATCAAAAACAGACGTCTACCTAAAGGAAACAGTTACTGAATCGCATTTTAAGAAGATGCTTGATATTTCATAAATGTCTTTAACAAAATGCAATCTCTAAAATATGAAATGATTTTAGAGTTCTAACTGCATTTCATCCAATCTCTGAGAGTAAAAGATGGATCAAAACTAGGAGAAAGAGGCGACGAGGCCAGAGAGAGTGAGAGGGAGGAGAATCCCAGATGACTGGAGGTCAGCTCCGTGACCCTCCCCCTCCCCCACTGCCCTGAGCCCTGGTCAGGGGGAAGTAAAACTGACACTAGCTGTTTATCATGCTGTAAGACTAGAATGTAAAATGAAAACCATTACTACCGCTCAGGATGCAAGGAGTGTACAAGAAAGGATTAAATCAATTGAAGATGTTATCTCAATGGGAGAAGGAATTCTAATTAAATTGAAGTCTTTAAAAAAAGGCTGCCTGTTTCAGAAGACTGATAGAGACATGGATCTGATGAGTCAACTTGGTCTTTTTAAGGCCCTGCCCTGGCTTCTCTTCTGTTTACACTCATGATTAGAGGGATAAACAGCCCACAAGAGCTTCCTATCTGACAAATCCAGCCATGCAGACTTCGAAATCACTTCTGAGTTTACAGATAATTCTTGTATCAAATAAGTTGATACTACACACCAAGAATTAGTAGGATTGGACTAGGGTCAAACCCACTGGATTAATCAAAGCATTTTCAGGCCCTACTATGTGCAGAGTCTGCTGGGGTCTATGTTTGCTGCCAAATACATGCATGTTCACTGTCCTGGGGAATGGACAGCGTGGTCTGCCAGCAAGGGAAAACACAACAAGAGACAGAATACAATTTGTAATTGACAAGCAGTGCAGCCTAGTGGAGTCATTTTGAAGGCAGAGTAAGTTTGCCTCCAACTGCATGACTCTGGGTGATTTTTTTAAACTAAAACTTGAGTTTTCATATCAGCGATATGAAAAGATTATCCACTTTGTAGTTGAAAACATAAACATAACTTTCCTATGGGAGATTCATGTATGCTAACCATCAATATATGGGGCAAATGATGCCTTGCTGCCACCAAAAATAACTCAATTAAGAGCAATATCTGTGTGGGGTCTGTGATTGAACAAGCTCAGTGTTCAGCAATCAGGAATGAGTGGACTCTAATGAAGTAACAGAGGTAGGTGATTCTAAAATGTGACGGATTTAAGGGTCACCAAGGGAGCCATCCTCTGGCTCTCAGAGGTGCGGACAGTAGTACTTTTCCCCTGGCAGCAGGTGAGAATGATAATACATTTGTCCAAGTTCGCTGTGACTCACCCATGAGTCTCAGTGCTTATGATGACTATGGAGTTGATGCCAACTTTGCCTCATCAAAAATGCCAGATGTAATGTAATTTTAATGACTTCCATTGTGTTTGAGGCTTACTTGCTAAGATCCAGCATTTCATTATACATTTCAACTGATCCAACTGTACTAATGAAGATTAATTGTTCATTGATTAAGGAAAAATGAATCACCCTATTACTGGTGTGAATTTTCTGTCCAAAAGTAAAAGTGTGTTGAGCTTCAAAAACACTGGCGCAGATCTAGTGGAAGTCTCCATTTAAATGTCTTTTGTTTTATTTTACCCTGGTAATAATGATAACAAAATATTTATTCTTATCAAATAGATGAAGTGGAATTTTTATTAGTGGTCTTTTTTCTTAAATGTCTATACTGAGTAACTGTGTGAGTGAACTCGTCATTATTTAGGATAGAATTATGCTGCATATAATGAGATACCAGAATACAATGGCTTCACATAAAAGGCTCATCTTTCTTACCTAACAGGGAGACTCAGTGAACTCCAAGCAGTCAGTTTTCTTCTTCCCATTTCACTGACCCAGGGTGTGATGTCTGGTGTATCACTGTAGGGCTGAGATATCCATGTGTACTGTATTTGCATTCCAGGAAAGAAAAAAGGAAAGGACAAAGGCCAAAACCTTCTGTGACATCTGAATCAGTCCTTTTTTAAAAAAAATAAAGAAAGCAGTGATTATACAAAAGTATGCATATCAGAGATACTTTTCCTTTATGTCTTTGGTTGGATCTATGCCTCATAGCTAGTCATTCTTTCCAGGAAATATTTTTTAACTGGGCACATTTCCTCCTGAAACAAAATGAGTTTATTTAGCAAAGACAAAGGAGACAATGGCTGCATGTCTATTAGCATGGTTGATACAATGGGTGTCTTTTGATTGCTTTCCTGGCTAGGCTTTACTTTGTTAGGTAGGGGAGGTCTGTAAAGTAGGGTATTGGTTGGAAATAGTTTGAGTGGATTCCCCAAGAGTTATGTGTAGAAACTTGCCTCCCAGTGTGACACTGCCAAGAGGTGGTGGGACATTTAAGAGGTGGAGCTCAGAGGGAGATGACTGGGTCATGGAGGACACTGCCTTCAGAAGAAACTAATGCCATTCTTTTGGGTCCAGTTAGTCCCCATGAGAGTGCATGTTATAAGAAGAGCCACATTGCCCCTCCCCTGGTCTCTGGCTTCTTGTTTCATAGTGTAATGTCTTTTGCTTGTGCTCCCACATTTTGACACCAAATGCTGTGACATCTCTCTAGAAGCCAAACCTATGGAGTTGCTAAGTCTTGCACTTTAAGTCTTCAAACTGCTTTTTTTCTCATAAAGTAGCCAGTCTCAGGTATTTTGTTACCCCAACATAAAATGTGTGATACTGCGGGTATGCTATGTCAGAACACCCTGAAGAATTATGGACACATGAGTGGCGAAGAAAGTGAAAACAATAGGATTGTTGAAGTGTAGAACACCTGATTGCGTTGGAGAACTTCTAACTCAGTCTCGTAGGTTTCAGTAGCTCCTGTTGTCGCCATACATATTTCCTGCTTTCACAGTAAATCCTTCTTAATGTTAACAGTAAGGTTCTCTATGCTATAGACATGGGGACTAAAGGGCAGGAAAGCAAAGCACTACAAAGAGAACATCACCTCTGGTGTAGAATACCTAATTCGAGCTAGTTAGGTGTGAGATACTGGGCAGGCTTCTCTACCTTACATTGTCTTAGAGTTCCCATCTATCAAATGGTGACAGCCCCATTTCTCATAGGGCTGTTCTGAAGAGTAAAGGAGTTAATGTGTTTATAGTATTAAGTAGGTGTTAAGTATTAGCTATTATTTAAGTCAACCAACTCTTTTTTTTTTATTTGAAAGATGTGATTTGTAGCTTTCTGAGAGTTTCTAATTTGGGGGGAAGATAATATGAAAACATTTGAGAATAATTTTAAGGAACATATTATGTAATTACATGACTGGAAAGCCTTAGTCACTTTATCCTTGGAGAGACACAGAGGTTTTTCTTGGCTTGTTAGTCCGGAAGTCCCATTCCTCGCAGGGCCTGGCAACTCCAAGACAGAATGGCATGGTGAAGACATTGGGTGGGGGAGTGGGGCTCAGGTCATGGTAGCCAGGAAGCAGAGGAGTCAGGATCACATGCCCAGTGACCTGCCTCTTCTGGCCAGGACCCACCTCCTAATAGAACATTAGCCCCTGAACTCACTGGTGGGTGAATTTGCTGACAATTACAATGCACCCAGGGTCCAACCACCTTCCTAAGGCCTTGCCTCTAACTGTATGAGGTGTCTGTGGGTACACGGTAGTTCTGAAAAATAACAAACAGTAACTGCTTAGCCATTTTTGGTTTCTCCATTATTGTTGATCTTGTTAGATGAACATGAAACTCCTGGAGATTGGACACTGCATAATTTAAATATGTAGAACACAATTTAGGTGTCATGTATGTGGTAGACAGTACAAATTCACTGGTAATTATTATAGGAAATTGAACTAATTTAAAGATAATTATAGATTAGTGTAATCTGAAAAAACTTATGGATGATAAAAGCTCTGATCTGGAAGGAACTAAAAGAATTCATTTGACAGAAATGAAGAGAAAAAGTCATTCTGGTAGGGATGGTTAAAGGAGGGTATGATGGAATGTCATGCTCAAAGCGATAAGGACAGGCTGGGCACTGTGTCCTGTGCCTATAATCCCAGCACTCTTGTCGGGGAGGCAGGAGGATAGTAAGTTCCAGTCCAGCCTGGGCAACTTAGCAATTTAGTGAGACTTTGTCTCAAAAAAGGGGGAAAAGTCTGGGGATGTAGCTCAGTATGAAGGCTCAGGTTTAAACCCTATTTAAAAAAATGTTAGCGACGTGAAATGTCAGTAATGCATGGATGCCTGGCCCCTTTGACCTTGGGGATGATGAAGTTGCAAAGGCACCGGTTTTACCAGTTGGTTGAAGATTTTTAAGTGTTGCTGAAAATTTTAGGACATTACATTTGATCTGAGAGACAGTAAAACAATTACAGATTTCCTCACAGAAAAATATTGCAAGAATATGTCATTTTAGGGACATTAAGCACTAAAATGCATAATTAACAAAATTTGAAAATGAAAAACTAGAGGTAACAAGACCAACTAGAAGATGATTAAAGTCCAGAGGGGAGATCTTAGGGAGGGCAGCTTTTCTTCAAAGGACTGAGATTAGAAGTGCAGTTTCAATTTCTTTTTGAGGCCATACTGGCAGCTTCAAAAGGCATCCTGGTCTCCTCTTAAATTCCCTAAGGAATTCTAAGCATTTTTCTAAGCACTCAAAACCACTTTGGAAAGAATTATTCTTTCTATATACAGAAAAATAAATTGCAAAGAAGGAAAATTATTTGTTAATGTATACAGATTTAAAGATCTACTTTTTAAAAAGTTATTTCCTTGTTTTCTTTTTCCAGAATCATACTTTTTGAATCTTACTTTACAGAATGGCAGTTTTTCATGATCTGAAAATTCTTGGAAGAACTTTTTATCCTTCATTACATAATGTAGTAGATCTTTCCTATTGGTGTTTTACTCTGACATGAATCTTTCCTACCCTCTGCTTTATTGATAGTGATGATTTTAATTAATAAGGTGCTATAACACTCCGCAATAAACAAAGAAATAATCATTGTATGACCAGTTATGTGGGAATCAGCATGCTATTCATTGATTATATGGTAAGGAAATACCATAATACACAAGATTCCAGTTCTCAAGGGATTCATTGTGTAGACTGTTAGATAAACAGGTAAACAGGTAAACAAATAATAAATTCTGTTGAGTTATGAAGGAACTGAACAAAATCTTTATGGGAGTGCAGTTATGTCCAAGGAAGTGATATTTAAGAGGATGCTGAAAGGAAGATGGAAAGTTTTACGAAAGGAGATGTTAAGAGAAGATATGTGCAAAGTCTAAAGTTTGTGAATCTCTGAAGGCACACTGAAGTGTGGCAATTGAAGAAAAAGGTTGAATGTGTAAAGACAGAGAGGCACAGATGGGATCTACAAAGGCACAGATAGAAGATGAGAGTTAATTGAAGAAAAGCGGATAGAGTTTACCGAGGCACAGATAGAATTGGGAGGGTGAAGTACTCTAGTCTCAGGTCAGCAGTGAAGGATCATCATTGCTTTGTGGAGAGGGGCAAGAGCTGGCAGACTAACCATGATCCAGAATGATAGACACTAGCTGTATTTTTTAATAAATGACTGACAAGGAGAAATTATGCTTTTTTAGAAAAAACATCATTGTGAAAAGTAGCTAAAGAATTAAACCCTGTGTTATGGTTTAGATCTCGAATGCCCTGCAAAAGCCTCATGTGTTTGGAGCTGGGGCTTTGGGAAGGAGGCTGGGTCATGGATTCATACCTGACTTTCTGTTAGAAGGTCTGATCTGGTTGGAAGAGGCAGGTCACCGAAGGTGTGAACTGGTGGTCTCTCCCTTCCCAGCCCCCCCCTCTCTCCACTCCCCGACTACCATGACATGAGCTGTTGTCCTTTGCCGAAGCCCCTTTACCATGCCATTTCTGCCTTGAAGCTAGCCAACCACGGACTGAAAATATGAACCAAAATAAACCTCTCCTTCTTTAAATTGTGGGTGTTGGGTAGTTTGTTCCAGCAACCAGAAAGTGACTAAGACACCCTACAACCTCTATCTCTTCTCAGAACCTGCCCTCCGGTTTTTGCCTCTTTGCTAAATCACACTAGAAGTCTGAAGGCAGGGTCCTCAGTTACTTCAGTACATCCCTTTGCACATCAGAGAGTGGAGGAGAATGGGAGTCATCAGGAGGGCAAATGAAGATTAGCTGGTACAGCTGGGTATTCAGAAAAATGCTGAGAATTTCTCAGAGAATTAAGCACTTGGTTCAATACTTTTCAAAAATGAGCATTAGGGAAGAGTCAAATAGTATTTGATGGAGTTTGGTCATGAAAACTGTACTCATAATTACTACTTTAGAATGGCTAGGGTTAGTCATGTTACTATTAATAATAATCGTGGAAAAAGTAATCATTCTGTTTAATAGATTCAAACTACTTTGATGTTTGCTTCCTAAAACTTCAGGGATATTATACATAGAGATTCTGTTTCTGGCAATGGCCGACTAGCTCCCATCAGATCAACCATCATACAGAGAATAAAAACCTATGAAGAAGCTGTCAAAGCAACTCTTTAAAAGCAACCAAAAGCAGGCAGGAATTGAAGGGGAATGAACACCTGAAAGAAGGAAACAGCCCTCTGTATTCTCACTTTACCATTTGCTAGGTGAATGGCTTTAGTCAAAAGAAGAGCATTCTGGCCAAATTTTATGTAACTGAGGATTACGGGCTTGATGTACCAGAGCTGCATAGTAGCTGGAACCTGAAGGAAGCAATCTTGGAAATGAAGGAAACAGAGATATGGACCACAAAATTCTGTCTAAATTTTACCTAAATTTCTGGCTAACCCCCTAAATTATGCATGTATCAGACTCCAAACAGTCCAACTAAAGCTGTACTAACTGACTAGATATATCAGTGGCTGCTCAGCACGGGGAAAACATAAAGTTGACTTTGAGTACAGATAAGTTAACTGTGTATCAAAATAAATAGAATATTTGATGATCTTTGGAAAAATATTACAGAATTCAGTGTCTCTACAATATATCATGCAAAACTCTATACTGCCATACATGTATAAACTAAGAAAAAATTAGCTATATTCAAGAGAACACACAATGGAGACTGTGTAGATTACCTGGCTGTTGGATTAAGGAAATACAACTTTGAAGTAGTCATTATATTCATTCTCAAAGTGAATAAATGAAAATATATTTGTGATGAACAAACAAAGCTCAAAAGACAGAATAAACAAAGGAATAATAAAGATTTATGGAACAAACGTAAAACAAACAGTAAAATAGTATGCATAAATCTATTCATGAATTAACATGTTACAAGTAAATAGACAAAATGTTTGAAATAGAAAGCACATAAAGGGGTTAAAATGCTAATGTAGACTTCAAGAATGAAGTATTTCTAGTGTGACTAGTATGTATACACTCTACATTTATATTTGTGTTTAAGAGAAATTGCTTATTTAGTTACGAAGGGCGATTAACCAAATAAAAATTCTATAGAGAAGATAGTTAAGAAGAGAAGAAGTGCAAACATCCTAGAATAGACTCGTTTTTTGTCCATGGCAACAGTAGAGGGAACCAGCCGGGGGAAGGAGAACTGCAGACCGGCGGGTGCTTGACACCTCTCCCTTTGGGAAGATTTAGGCTCTTGTTTAAGCCTTCCAACTAAGCCAGGTCCACCTAGGACACTCCATTTTGATTAAATCAAAATCAGCTCTACAGGTACTTTAGTATTTTTTATAAAGCTCCTTTGAGAAAGCACCCACATTAGTGTCTGCTTCAGTAAGTGTGGGAAGGTATGTATGTGCTGTCAAATGTCTACTGGCTCCTTTCTGTACTCCAGCTCTAGCCAAAACACACCCCATGGCTTCCCTTCACTGAAAATCTCACGGAATGGAAATTCTTATGATTGCAGTTCAACCCAATCAAGGTGACGAATCAAGTGCCGTCACACCACTTACACTTTATAACGACATAAGGTCAGTGTATAAGAAGATATAATAATTGTGTTTGTATGTGTCTAGAAAGACAATTTAAAAATACAATGAATAAAAAGGTACATAAGTAAAAGAAAATACAGATAATTTCACAAAGATGTGAGAGATTTTAATACTGTTCTCTCAGTAGTGGAGACAACAATTAACTATAAAACAGTAAATATACAGAAGATATGAACATTAGTGATTGCGTTCACCTAGTTGATATTTATCCATGATTATACTAAATAGCCTACACTAAACTGAAGAATAAAGTAGAAATTTCTATCCCTAACATTCCTGTTTAACATTTTACTGAATTCCTCACCAATAAAAGATGTCAAGGGAAGAAAATGAGTGGTATAGTTATTTGAAAAGAAAGAAATAAAAATATTTGTAGTTACAAATGTATTAATTATTTACTTAAGGAAAATCTGAGGAATTGATGAAACAACTACAAGAAGTATGAGTGAATATAGGAAGATTAAAAGGTAAAAGGTCAATATACAAATATTATCATTTTTAACACACTAGCAGCAATTAAAAGAGAAAATAGAAAAAATCTCATTAAAGGAACTGGGAAACAAGCAGGAGTAGCTATCATATTTCAGATAAAGTGGATGGCTAGCTAAGTGGACTGATCAGAAGAGACAAAATGTTCAGTTCATATTGGTTATGGGAACAAATCAACAGGAAGAAATAACAATTACAAATATATATATATATATATATATATATATGGAACAAAGGTGCACTAAACTTTATTTAAAAAAACAGTATTGTACATGAGAGACCATGCAAGCACCAGTGCAGCTATAGTAGGGGATTTCAGTACTCTATTATTACAAATAGATCAACTAGACAAAAAATTAACAAAGGGATATCAGACGGATATCAGACTTTAATCAAACCTTCCAACAAATGGACTTAATAGAGTGCTCCACCTGAAAATAAAATATACTTTTTTCTCAATAGCACATGGAACTTTCTGCAGAATAGACCATATACTAGCCAATAAAGAAAATGCCAAATTATTGAAATATGCTATGCATATTAACAGGTCAAAGCACAATGAAGCTAAAAATCAATTGCAAAGGAAACCACAGAAATTATATAAACACATGGAGATTAAATAATATACTCTTTAATAAGTAATGGGTCACAGAAGAAATCAGGGGAATAAGACATTTCCCAGAATTCAATGATAATACCAGTATAATATACCAGAACTTAGAGAACACAAGAAAAACAGTCTTAACAAGGAATAGTGTAGCTGGGAACACCCACATCAGAAAAACAGAGTAAGCCCAAATAAATCCCCTCAAGGTCCTAGAAAAACAAGAACAAGTCAAATCTATAGCTAGTGTATCAGTCAGGGCTTACTAGAGAACAGATTTGATGCAAGGCATACAAATATATCAGAATTTATAAGATAGGCCTACAAAGCCCACCCACGGAGAGGTGTGGGAGAGTGCAAAAGGCCCATCTGTGCAGTGGAGATTTGAAGGGTCCAGTTGAAGACCTGGCCCCCACTGTAGTGTCCTGTCTGAGTCCATAAAAGGAGGCCAAAGGGTCTGTGCTGGAGGCTGAAGAGTCTGCGCTGGAAGTCAGGAGATGACGCCCACGGTGAAGGTGGAGACTGGAACTCCTCCCAAGAGACAGAAGCAGCCCCCTGTGATGGTTAACTGACTGTGTCAATTTATGAAGCACCCAACTCAACTGAATCAGCGTAGGTTCAGTCGTGGAAAACGCACCCAAGAGACGATTGTCTGAAAAATGGTATAAAAGGGACATGAAGAAGGAAAGCTTGCTTACCATCTCATTGAAAATATGATGCTTGAAGGGTTATTGTGTTAAATGCTTTCATTCTCACACTAATCTTATAAAGTTGTTCTCTTCGAGAAGCGGGGCAAGGAAAGTCAGTGGAGGGCAGAAATACAAAATGACAAAAACATTCCCAGAATCCATTCCTGGACATTTGGCAGGTGTCTTCTTCCCTCTGTTTTTCAGGTGGCTATAGTCTTAACCGGACCCTTAAAAAATACAATAAAAAATGTTGCAGTTGGAGACTAAAACTGAAAACACCATTAATTATTGATTGTTCTGGTTTCTGACAACAGAACCCTTTGGGTCAGAGATGAGTAAAGATACACATACCAAATAAGAAACCCAGCAGATTCTTTTTGTATTTCTTGCTGGAAGTAAAGAAATAGAGACAAAGACTTTATTATTTAGATGTAAAGATTTTTTGTTTAAAAATGATTACTGTGTTATAGATAGCCCTGCATCACAACCAAACATTTGTAAGTAGTCAAAAATTTAAAAATCATTTAAAGGAAGTTACTCATTTGAGGCAAGTGGAACATTCACATATTAAGAAAAATAATTTTTATTCATCTCAGCCTATGTTACTTTTAGCCATCATATTGTGAAAAAGCATTTTTATTCTAGCCAATTTATATTCCTTTTGACTAGGGCAGACTAATCTGATATTTTCCTTAACTGGGTCGCAAAGAAGTTATAATGTTCCTTTCTGTTTTAGCAGTCAGAGAAAAGTCAGTCATATTTTGCTGAGAGAGGCTTCTGGGTACTGGTTAAAACCACTGGATGAGTCCAGGCATGATGAGTTTCAGCTTTATTCTTTACTCCCCACACGAAAAGTGCTTAGCCCCCAGCTCTGCCTCAGGCCAAAGCCATGAGGCCATAGCCTAAAGCTCCTGATGAATCCTAGAAGACTTCTGTGGTCAGAGTTTCTCAGGCAAAAACAGCAGAGAACAAATGCTTTTCACTTGATATCTGCCTTTTGAAAGCTTGGAGCAAAAACATAAAAAAATTGAAATTATGCTTATAGGGCCATTTTTCCTCTCTTGACATTTGTGTATGGAACAAACACTAAATATTGTATTGCCTAGCAGGAAGTCAAATACAAATGCCCAGTGTGTCTTAAATAAAATAAGAGGCATGTTCATTTAGAGATGGTGCGTGATAATTCAACATGAAAATCAGGGGCAAAGAAATGATCTTGGGAGCCCCTGGGCAAACGTAGAAAACCAGCACATGGACCGTCAGCAACCCAGTCTTCCTTCATCACCAGTGGGATGTGTGTTGCCTTTTTCTCCTGTCTTTATTCATTTTTCAACAGTCTGCCACATACAATATGCCAAATCTCACATAAAAAATGTTACCCATGCTCACCCACACATTCAGGCATGCACGTGTGAGCATGGGCGCGCGCACGCGCGCGCGCACACACACACACACACACACACACACACACATACAGACACTCACACTGGAACTAAAGAACCTTCAGCAGATCCCGACACAGACAGTAAAAACAGCCATCTGCACTGAAGATGGGGATTTATTCAATTACACTTGCTCGAGTTATTTGTTTGGCTTTGCAATGTAAAGAGTTCTGTTTCATTGTAGGAACTTCTCAGGCTGTCGAATTATTTTCAAAGCTCCTCTCCCAAATGCATTTGACAAGCACAAGCCTTGGAAAACAAAAATGTGTATGTGTCACAAGAGCATTAAAATCTTTACCTGGGTTAGCTGCCAGAATCAGACTAAGGTTCTTGGTATTTAAAGAAAAGGTTAAATGAAGTTTACAGGTTTCATGCCTGTGGCACACATTGGTTTTCAAGGTTTTGAGGATTAGAGCATGTGAGATTCCTTCCAGCAAGTTTAAACAAGTATGTTGGGGAGCGTGAATGATGGCAAGTGGCTGATCTACAATCTGTCACCCAAGTTCAAGCTTCTTAATAATATGATATTATCAGAATCCAACTCGGATTTCACATTTGATCTTGAGCACTCTCGCATTGCTACCATCACATCAGGTAGTAGAGTCCGCTCTTCATTTTTATTTAAAACAAGGCTTTTGGTACCATATATGTTTTCCATTAAGCTATGTCATTGCTCCTGTATAGTATTATTTATGAATGAAGTTATTGTATCAAATGATTATTAACATTCATATTGAAAACAAATTATAATCATTGAAGTTTTTTGCCACAAAGACAAAATATTCTTACAAAGTAGCTTAGCCATAATGTTGATACACTTTAGGTCAAAATGGAAAGATTTCATGCTCTATCTCAAAATATAAGGCCTATCACCCTATAAATTATATAACATGACTACTTAGTATATATAACATATATAATATAAGATCTATCACCACAGTAAGTCTATCATCTACAATCTTAAGTTTGGTGCACAAAGTGTAGGGAAACTCCATGCATTTTGGAGTTTTCATGACCAGAGATGGACCCAGTGTTTTGGATGCAAGTTTTGTTTGATATACACCTACTTATAAGTGTTTCGTACATAAATATGGAGGAATGAGTAGTTATGTATTGGGGATTTCGGGTATGTATCTATATCTATATCTATATCTAACTGGGAAAAGTGATACCCTGGTAATAGATGAGCATATCTTACCCTGAATTTTAGCTTATAGTAATTATGGAAACTTTCTCTCATTTATTTGCCTTTGAACATTTCAAACATTTGTTCCTTTGTTCAGTCAGGAACATTTTTACCATGTAAGAGAGTCAAGCAGATGACTACCTACTATTTCTCAAACTATGAAAATTTAACAAGTAAAACCTTCCCTTCTTTCTTCCCTCTTATGCCCTCCCTCCCACCTCTGATCCATCCCTCTATCCCTCTACCCCTCCCCTATTTTTCTTTCCTTGTTTCTGTCAGTGGTTGGCTAAACTTAAAAAAACCCAAAAGCAAAACAAAACTATCCTTTCTTTTACTTTTTCCAAACGAGTATGCAAACGGAAATTTAAAAGATATCACACGAAAGTATATCCAAGTAAAATCCTATGTGAGAGGGCTGAACATACAAACACTCCGAGGTGCAGAAGCAGCCAGAATGCCATGTTGGTGTGTACAGTCCGCTATTCAGCTAACGGAGGATGACGCTTTTGGTGCTTTTCCTTCTGGAATTATTCAGTGACTGAGATTTAAATAGGAGTGCAATGTGGCATCTTTGTCTTCTGAAGTGTGCTCATAGGTGATACATTACAGGTGACTTATCTCTTTGATTCTCTAAATTCTACCTACCAAGGACAACTGTGTCTGGGAAGAGTGCTGGGAGGATTCTCCTTCAGGTAAAAATCTAAGAGTTGGTTAATTCTGGTGCATAGTTCACCATGGGTGTGGGTGGACTCTTTCCTTTTGAAGAGAACACAAATCCAGGAGTCTGTTCATTGGAGAAGAAGACAGGGTGGGGGGATAGTCATCAGGGACAAGCACTAGCTTCGTGAGGTGCTCCCCATACCTGTGTTTCCCGCTCTTCTTATTTCCTTTTCTAGAATGAATTTGGAAAATGTCTCCTTGGTAGCGAGATCTGCCTGCACCAGAACAATCAGAATTATCCCAGCCATGACTCTGATGACCCAGCAAATTTCTGCAAATATTCAGAGTCCTAGTACCACAACATAAGTGTGAGTAGGGTGCATATCACACCTATGGATGAGTGCACTGTTGGGTATCCATTCAGCTTGCTTTCCTTTATAAGTTTTCTGAAAATATCACTTTCTTGGGTATAATATTCCATTTCTTTGTGGCATAATCCTGTTGCCAGAAACATACATGATTTCCATGTATCATTGTAATATTTAAACCAAAAATGGTAGCAAATTAAAGAAAAAATTTAAATTTAAAAAACTGAAGTTACAGAAATGACTATTTGGAATGCAAACAGACTTCTTCTTGATACTGAATTAGTTCGTTGTTTATTGTATATCTGAGCATGTACTGTGTAGTATCAGACATTTATTCTTTCACTCAAAACACTAGATGCCAATTATAGGCTCTGCACTGCACTAGAAGTTTGAGTTATTTAACTCATTTGTGATGAGTAAAAATGTTAAGAGAAATGTGGGAATTAAAATGGAAAGATTAGGAAATCAACTCTACTATGTCCTAATTCATATTAAGAAACTTGAAATTATTTGACCAATGGAGCTAAGGATGAGCTTCATAACTTTTTCCAAATGTTGGAAATGGCTTTACAGAGGGCAGAGAATAATGTGAGGCTATGGGGGATCAAACTGGGAAAATAAGAATTAAGTTTCACATCATAAATTTAAAAAAAATGAAATAGAGCCTTGTGCCTTATTCCAAGTTGGCCTCAAACATAGCCTCCTGCCTCAGTCTCCTGAGTGTTGGGATTACAAATTTGACTTCACAGCTAGCACAGTGTATTTTTAAGGGAGGGTGTAAATGCTCTCATTCTGTTCAGAAAGTGGACCCTGGGCTACTTTACTGAGAGTCACAGACGATGTTGCATTTATCTTCTGCGGAAGAGGAGCCTGCCTCCATTGTCCATTTTATGTACTCTTCAGTGTCTCTGAAACACCTTGACAAATTGGATTTTCTTGACTGCTCTGCTTTGCAATTGGTTTATTCTCCAAGGGTGCATGGCTAAGAGGCTCAGTCTCCTGTATAGCATGACTGAGGGGGTGGGGATGGTTAGAAATAGGTGATAGTGTGAGGTTCCTTGATCATTTGAGACTGCGATCTCCAAAGCAACTGTGGGACCCAATTCCCTCTCTGACTTCCCATTTCAAGATGTCCTTGCTGCATGGATTCCTGCATTGCCATTCAACAGAATGTGACACAGCTGAGTCCTCACCACAGCTAAGTTAGTGCCAGTGCCAGTACCATGCCCCTGAGCCTCTCAAACAGTGAGCTAAATGACTCCTTTTTCTTTACCAAGTTAACTGCCCTGGGTATCTCATTATAGTGACAACAAGCAGCCCAGGATCATGGCTTTTCTTTTAAATTTGGTCCAAAACAGAATGAAGCTTATCTGCAAGGAAAGAGCTGAGGTGATGAGTCCCACAAAGGACACACACATGCCAGCCATAAGTGAGTACGTGCATTATAGCTCTGCTCTCCTTTTGAGTGGTTAGGCCACAGTTCCTCCAAAGACTAAGCATTTTGATTCAAGGTAGTTCATTTTTTATTGCAACATTGCCCTCATATGCTATAATTAAAATTCTGTTAAAGTTTCCTTTATAAACCCCTACATCTAAAATGTATTACTTATGGCCAAAAAAATTCCCTCTAGACTAAAACTTGGAACCTGCAGTCTGCTCTTTTTACCTGGTGGGTTTTTTTTTCTTATGTAAAAGAGGAATAAGTCCAACTGAGCCTAATGAGGGACTCACTTGGAGAAAATTAGACTGAGATTTCCCCTTTAGTTTCAACTCCATTTTGCTTAATGAACTTCCAGCTTAGAGACCTTGAGTGTTTAAATCTCAGGTATATGCCTTAGAGTACTATTTAGAAACAAATGAGGTTTTGGAGGTTGTAAGTGCCTTGTCATTACCATAATGTTTCACAATGTGAAAGGCATTGGATTAAACAAATAGGAATCCTTTCTCAAAGTTCTTTTAGCCACTTCTGAGCTTTCTTTCCCTTCTATAGCTTTCTGCTACAGCTCTAGCAGCCTGACCCAAACAGTATCTATGAATGATAATATACAAACGGTTTTAAAAAGTAACAAAAATAGCACAAGAGAATGAATTTTGTACCTATTTCTTTTACTTTTGGTAGAAGGAAATTGAGAACATTGAATTCATAGGACAATATATTTTAAAAACCAAGAACAAGCTAAGTAGAAGTACTAGTTTAGTCTCATTGGTCCTTTGGGCTGAGGAAGAGTAGCAGTTAAGGTGGACTGCCAACCTGATTGGCCTGGGAGCAGCTTAAGGGACCAGTAAAACATAGCCGTGGGTTGCTGTGACAACGTTGCTCTAGCATGGCCTTCTGCCACGATGTTCCTCCTGTGGGGCTGTATCGTCATGGTTTACACCCTTGGAAACAGAGTTAATAAGTGGCTAAGGCTTATAGCTAGACATCGCCCAAAAGATCTACTGAGCTCCTGCGTGGGCTTTTCAGAGGTGGCTGGATCTAGGATATCAGAATGTAGATTAAGGATGTGAGACTATGGTTTAAGGGTGTGATAATGGGATCAGCCCACTGGCCAGTTTAGCTTTGTTCTGGACATGATGGGACACCCCACTGTAGATCTGGGTGGCACCAGTCAATAAGCTTATAGCCTGGATGGGATATATGGGGACAGAAAGAAGTCAAACTCACTGCTGCTGCTTGTTGCTTCCTGCTTGCCTAGTCATGGACTGTCTCTCCTCCATAATGGCCCTTCTGCTATGGCACCCTGCCTTGGGGCCGATTATCTGTGGTCTGAAACCTCTACACACTGTGAGTTGACATAAACCTTTCCTCTTTTAACTATAGGGGTTTGGCATTTTGTCATAGCAATGAGAAAAGTAACTAAGTATATAAGCCATTTCCTCCATTAAGTTATGAGTATCAGGTAATTTGTTTCAGCAACGAAAAAGCTACCTAATGCAGGAAAAAATTTCAATCAGAATTCTACTGAGTTTAAGACAAATGATTTAATAAGTCCTTCAAAATAAAATCATGTAATTGCATTTTTTATAGATACACAAGTCTAAGCACAACAGAAGTAAGTACAACTCATTCTCATTTCTGGTAATCTGAGGAATTTTGTTGAAGATAACAATATGTAATATAACAACCACTGTTAAGTCTTATCATTTTGCTTTGAAACCTTGCATCATTTTTAATATTTTTGCTTTGTTTTGTTTTTGTCTGTGATGTGGGTATTTTGCTATTGTTCTTCTTTTACTATTTTCTTTAAAATAATAAAATAAAATAGAACCATCCACAAAAAGGACAAATCAACTAATGTAATACAACATATCAATAGAGCAAAAGTCAAAAAACACATGATCATCTCAATAGATGCAGAAAAAGCTTTTAATAAAGTCCAATATGCACTCATGTTAAAAACCCTAGAAAAAATAGGAATAGATGGCCTCTACCTCAATCTGATCAAAGCCATCTATGACAAACCAACAGCCAACATCATACTAAGTGGACAAAAACTGAAAGCTTTCACATTAAAGTCAGGAACAAGACAAGGATGTCCATTGTCACCACTCCTATTCAACATAGTTCTGGAAGCATTAGCCAGAGCAGTTAGACATGAGAGAGAAATAAAAGGAATAAGGATAGGAAAAGAAGAAGTTAAACTATCACTATTTGCAGATGACATGATACTATACATGGAGGACCCCAAAAACTCCACAAGAACACTTCCGGAATTAATTGACAAATTCAGCAGAGTAGCTGGATACAAAGTCAACACCCAAAAATCAATAGCACTCCTATACATGAAGAACAAACAGACTGAGAGAAATTAAGGACACCATACCTTTTACAATAGCATTCAAGAAAATGAAATATTTAGGAATCAATCTAATAAAAGAAATAAAAGATATATTCAATGAAAACTATAGTACTCTGAAAAAAGAGATCAAGGAGGATTTCAATAAATGGAAAATCATACCCTGCTCATGGTTAGGAAGAACAAACATTGTGAAAATGGCCATACTACC
>PVLD010005767.1:48636-108124 GCA_004027595.1 Dinomys branickii
AAAATATGCCTTAAATTCATCTGGAACCAGAAGAGACCCAGAATAGCAAAAGCAATCCTGGGCAACAAGGACAAGTCAGGTGGAATCACAATCCCTGACCTGAAATTATACTACAAAGCTACTGTAATAAAATCAACCTGGTACTGGCTAAAAAACAGACCTGAGGATCAATGGAACAGACTGGAAGATGCAACCACAAAGAAAAACACACTCAGCCACTTAATATTTGACAAAGG
Organism: Dinomys branickii; assembly: GCA_004027595.1. Classification (NCBI taxonomy): domain Eukaryota; kingdom Metazoa; phylum Chordata; class Mammalia; order Rodentia; family Dinomyidae; genus Dinomys; species Dinomys branickii. The sequence goes on from PVLD010005767.1 coordinate 48,873, forward strand.
GGCCAACCAAACTCACTGGAAAAAAGATGACCTGTTTAATAGATGGTGCTGGAAAAACTGGCTTGTCTCTTGCCGAAAACTGAAAATAGACCCCAGTCTATCACCATGCGCCAAACTCAGGTCAAAATGGATCAAAGATCTCAACATTAAAACAGAAACTCTAAACCTATTGGAAGAAGAAGTAGGTAAAAATCTTGAAGACATAGGAGTAGGCAGAGAGTTCATGAACAAAAATGAAACTGCAAGGGAAACACTTCAAAGAATCAATAACTGGAACCTCATCCTACTGAAAAGTTTTTGCACATCTAAAGAAATCACCAGCAAAGTAAAAAGAAAACCCACAAATTGGGAAAAAATCCTAGCAGGCTGTCCCTCAGACAAAGCTCTTCTATCCAGAACATACAAAGAATTAAAAAACATGTACCTGTCCAAATTCAAAGACCCAATCCAGAAATGGGCATCTGAGATGATGGCTGTTGGTTTGTCATAGATGGCTTTGATTAAATTGAGGTAGAGGCTTTTATAGGCAAATGATCACAATTACAGACCATACTCATAAGTGAAATAAATCATATGTGCATGTGCAAACAGCGTACTATATCATTAGTGTAAGAATCTGAAAGTGGGAATATAAATTAGGAGATATGAAAGGAAACTGCTCAAAAGTAAAAAGCAACTCGGATGAGGGGAAGGAGAAAAGGAAGAAACGGATAGCTACGTATGTATGTATGTATGTATGTATGTATGTATATATATATGCAGGATGGCTAACGGTTGCACTATTGTCTCGTGACACTTCAGTGATTTGTTTGATCAGTCTTGTATGTCTATGCATTACCCTGAACGCACACTTTGAAGTTATCAATATGTAATACGACAACCATTATGAATTCCCTGTCACCTTATCTGTAATTCAGTTTTTGTACTGTTCTTGGGCTACTTTGTGTCTGTTTGCTAATGTTTTCATTCTTTTACTTTTAAAATTAAAAAAATGGAATATAAAAAATCTGAAAGGAAACGTGCACTGATTTTGGCTCTTGCATTCGTGTTTGGATGTGTCTGTCTTACACAAAAAACTAAAAACTAAAAATAATAAAAAGCCAAACTCTACCAATATCAGCATTTTATACTTTTCTCTTCCCCCGGGTAGGTATTTCCAGCACTAAAAGTAAATCATTTTTTTAAAAGCTTTCAATCCTTTTGTTAAATATAAAACATACTATTTAAAAGTAGGTTTCTTTTGATCTTATTTTTAAAAACTGCATTTATAATTCCAGAAGAGAAGCACTTTGTATGTTCTTTTCATTCCACATGAATAGGGTCACCAGTTTTATTTTTTTATTTTCAGACCAACATGATTTGATGTTAAAGTGGAAAATTTATTCAACCTCAGTTCAAGCACTGATGTAAAAAATAAATAAAGTAAGGCCAGGGTAGCTTGGTTTTTTGTATTTTCTTTTATAATCAATTACCTCTCAAATGATGCCTATGTGTATATTTTGACATAATCATGGGTATAAATGTGCAATGTCGGAAATCTAAAATGACACTAGAATATCTTTTCCTGAATTAGCATTATTTTAACATTCCTACAACAGAGAAGGTTTGGGGAAATGCAGGGCCTTCTAGTTTATATATACACCTCTGATTATTATTCTAGGACCTCGAGCTCCAGATCAATCTCCGATCATGATGGATGAATCTCTCAGAGTTCAAAAGAAGTGTTGGCAGAAGGAAAAGCTTTAAATAAAGCAACCATGAGAGGCAAGACAGGAAACTCAAAATTGGATGCCATAGTGTTACATGATGGTCTAGTTCTCTTTTTTTATTTCTTCCACAATTGAGCTGTATCTGGAGACTTCAAGTGCAGTGTCATATATAAAAATGGGGCTAGAAATCAAGACCACAAAGACAGTGGCATTTTTGTTCTGCTTCATCTAGTATTCCATTTTCATAAGTGGTTTCGAAAGTCATGTCCTGGCAGGGTGTGATTATTATCACTTCTAGAGAGATACAGAAATTATCATACACTCACAAGGCATAAGAATCAGCAAAATTTTGGAAGAAGAGATGCAAACAGACCTATTGTGCTCGTGTTATCTTGTGTGTTATGGTGTTGGAGGCATAGTCAGAAGGTAGCTGATGCTTTGGGTACAGACACTGACAACTGATTTGTAGAACATTTTCTTTCTTTCTTTTTATTTCCTTTTCTTTTGTCTCTTTTTGAGACAGGATTTCTCTATGTAGTTCAGGCTGGCCTTGAACTCACTATGTAGCCTAGATTGGCCTTGAATTTGAAGTGATCCTCCTGCCTCAGCTTCCCAAGTGCTAGGTATGCAACACCATGACTGGCCTGTAGAGATTTTCTTAAATGTAATTGACTCAACATAACTAATGATACCTTTAATAGTTGAGGATTATTTCACATTAAATTTAAGAAGCATAAAGCAGACAGTTGGTTTTCTTACATACATTATGTGTCCATAACGGAAATATTTGATTTCTATGGAAGTTAGGAGACTATTTTGGTTGATTTGATATCTTCTTCAGTTAAACCAAAAGAAAAGGAGAAACTCAATGCAGTACTCATTTCTGTGAGATATGATACTGTCTCTTCAAGATTCCAAGGTGAAAAGAGAATAGCTTCCAAAGAAAAGAGAATGCCATTCACACAGGTAAAATGTAAAAGACTGTTAGTATGACTGTGAAAATTAACTCACTTTAATGATGTTGTAAATGGTGAGTATGAGTGGGAGGAGGGTCCTGTCGCTTGCAGTAGCGTTCTCACTGGGATAAGGGATAATACAAAGGGAAAGAGGGCCAGATGGGTAGAAAAGAAAGGCCAGATAACTATTTTGATGTTGTTCTTCTATTTGCTTAAGAGTGGTCTTGAGCACGGTTTTTATAAGATGATAAGTATCATAGGATGCTTATGAAAAACACTCCTCCTTTCAAAACTTTTTTGTTAGGTAAATATATGGATGCGTGAAAGGTCTGTGGTACAGGAGACTGAAGATTAGCTGTCACTTATCAGCTACCAGTTCTTTGCACCTATTTCATTAAAAGGTGTAGCATTTAACGGTCTACACTATGAAGTTCACTGCAACAGAGGAAAAAAAATCCAACCTATCTAATTCCAAGTTTAATAGGACAACCCGACACTTATATCTCCAACTGCCAGCATGTGAAAATTGATACTGATTTTATTTTACTAATGTACAGAATTGTTTTGGTCAGAATTATTAGCCAAGACAAAACTATTTTGCCAAAGTTCTTATTTCCTAGTGGCTCCTTGGAATAGGCTACTAGTATTGTTGGCTAATTTTAAAAATCATGGCAATTACAGTGTTTAGGGAGAAATCTGGGTAAAGATTGTGGAAGGAAATTCTTTCCCTTGAAAATAAATATCCCATTTATAATGTACTTGCATAATTCTCAAGGGGAAAACTCTGGACGTAGTGAAAGGCTAGCTATGGTGTTTTTTTCAATTAATAAGAAAATCATTTTTGCCATGACAGCTTTTTCTGTTATCTCCCAAAAGGAATTACAGTCTGATATTTCTTCCTCCTACATTTTCCTTGTCTCAAACTTGTAGAAATCTCCATTTGAGAATTCATTTTTCCCTTTCAAAATGTTCATTAAAGCACAAGTGACTTTCTCCTTTTTGATGTTGCCAGAGAAACTTGAGTGCTATGTAATTAACCTTCTGCTTTAAAGTATTTCTCTCAACAAACAGAGGCTTAGGACTAAGACTGCATAATAGATGTTATTAACTGTACATATAAATAGGAAATATGTATTGTGATGCATTATATTTGTTCAATGAGTTTGTCATATTCCAAGGTCATCTCTTCACTAATGACTCATGAGTTTTCTTGCTATTATTTTAAAATAATGTAATTATAGGTTATTCTGTAATAATTTGACATATCTTATATTCATATCTGAGCCTATTAATTAGAGACAACATATGTATTTATAATGTGCCTTTATTATTCAAGTTAATCCCTTTAATCCTGTCTGAAAGGCCAGACAAAAACTAATCCCTTCACACTTCTTTATAAAGAAACATTTAAATTCACCTATTTTCATCTTTGTTCTCAGCACCTACACTGAAAGCTTACATGATTGAGTCTGACTGAAACAATAAACAAGAGATTAAGAAAGACTAATATGCAAATTATTTTTCTTTGAAAAGAAAGGATATGTACTTATGCTCTACCAATCTATATGGTCTAAAATCCAAGAGAATTATTTTAGAGAGTGTAGTCTCATTAATGTCTTTAGAAATTAATGACCCAATCATTCTTGGGGTCTAGATGTAAGGGTCTTACAAAATTGATAGTTGCCTATTTGAAGACTTCTCACCCCAAGAGAACCTTGACAGTAGAATACCTTGAAGTTTCTCAGAGGGTCTCTTGGACTATGCTTTTGCTGAAATAGAAATAGGGAAGCCAAGTTGAAGGCAGTTTTGATTCTTTTTCCAGCACTGCAGTCCTCACCACTAGGTCGCTGGAAACAGGAGAGGAAGCAATTGTTTTTCCCTGCTGTGAGCAATGGGTTTGAACATGCTTCATACTGTTCTCATGCTGTGCATTCTTTCCCTCCCCATGCCCCATAACACAAGTGTGAAGTGAGCACATGAAACCCCTTTGGGCTCCAGAAATAACAGCCTACTCACAGATCAACTGGTTATGTTATTTCTTTTCAACATTATGTGGAGCGCATCAATTAACTCATGTAACTTTTTTCTTTAAGCCACAGGGAAGGCAAGATAAGCTGGTATTTACTTTTATTTTTGAAATTTGTTTTGTGATAAAATATAAAGATTATAGATGTGTAGTCAAACAAAGATTAGTAAGAATTCTTAAGTGAGTTTTCTTTAGCATAGAGGTTTCCATGTAATTATTTCCTTAGAATTTTTTTGAAGTTGAATTATTAGGTCATATTGTGTAATTATCTTAAAAGCTCTTGATACAAAAAATATCTTTATAAAGTTTGTACAAATTTACATTTCCACCAGAAGTATATGAGTGAGATTGGCTATTTCTCCACACTGTCACAAATATTTACAGCTGTCACATTTAGCTTAGCCACTTTTGATTGCTGAGAAATGCTGTTTTCTCTTCTGAAGGAAGTGGCAAAGTCTTGTACTTACACACTTGATATTTGACCAAATATACCTTTTCTTCAGTGGATTATTCTCTGTTTTTGTTGCTGTTTTTCTGTCAGTTGTCTTATGTATTTAATGTTGAATTCTAATAATTATTTCATAAGTATATCTATCATCTCTTTGTGTGTCAGTTTGTGAAAATATTATTTACAAAGTTTTATGCAATGCTGTGACTTGCATTTAGATGGTCCCCAAAGCTTCATGAGGTCATAGGCGGAGTTTTTCAGAGGTGGCTGGATTTAGGGTGTGTGAGGCAGGGGTTAATTGTGTGATGTCGGGATTAACTGTATGGGGGTGGGATTATGGGTGTGCCATCCTGACTGGTAGCCTGGATGAAATATAAAGGCAGGTTAGCTTGTTGCTGCTGCTTCTTCATGGCTTGCTGCCTTCTGCCTTTTACCTGCCATGCCATGAAATGTTTCTGCTCTGTGATGCCCCTTACCTATGCTGCCTTGCTTTAGAGATAGCTATGAACTTAAATAGCTGACTATGAACTTTCTTTAACTTTGGGTATCAGGCATTTTGTGTTAGCAATGAGGAAAAGTAAATAAGACACTGATCAATTTAATTTTATTTGATAGGGAGAAGTTGTCAGTATTGGGAGAAAATCCTCCATGGATCTTTTAGTTTCTGTACATTTTGTGATTGCTTTTCTTTTAGGACTATATTTTGCTATACATACATCATTGCAAATAGAGAAAGTATCTTCATTAGGACCACAGCAAAGAAGAATTTACTGCTCATTATAAAAGATTAAGTTTTCTTAAACTCGAGTTCCTCAATCCACTAATTGTCTGGGTGTTCCCTGTGCACCTCAGTGGGAATTGAATATGCCAGAAATGACACAAATGTGTTACATGTATTTTATTAAAGATAATCACAATTAATTTTATAATGTCTTTAATGTTTTATTGCTCTCTTGGAGGTTTTTAATTTTTCCTTGTCCAATTTCAATAATATTTATTTTCTATAATTTCTGTGTCCTGAGCATTTTACAAATTATTATGATAAAATTATTTCCTCACAATAAGTGTATCTTAAATTCAGTTGTATATTTTGATTAAAAATTTTTCAAATTTCTTAATTTATTGACTAGGCTTGAGAGAAATTACTTTTCTAATCTTAGTTAATTATGCGGTTTGGTTGTTGCCTTTTATTTCATGCATTTTTGTTATCTTTCAGAAGGCTTATTTTGTTCTTGTTGTTATTTTTGGTCATATGTTACAGTTATTCAAATTTATTTTATATTTTATGATTGCTTCTGCCAACAAGTAACATAAATCCCAACTCAGTGGAATCCAAAAATAAAGGTCTCTCTGGATCCTGTAAGCCTGGAGATGGGTCAGTGCTTGGAGGCATGGTCAAGAAGCCTAGTACTTTTCAGGGCAGATTTACAGGATGATCACAAGATGGCCATGTGGCCATCAAGTTACATACTCTGTTCATTTTCTGAGCAGGATAATATTTCACACTCAGACCTTTGTCTTTTATCTGTTTAGGTCAGTACAAGTCATGGGATTACTTGTCTATCAATAACATAATTAGACTGCCAGGATCTATGACTGATACTAGCAATGGGTGACCCTTACCTCAACATTGACAATCTGTGTTTACTAACAAATTTTGGGTGCTCTTAGAGGGAGTTTCTGAGCAACCAAGTAGCAGCATTAAAGAGAGACTTTGAGGCCAAAATGTATGTATTTTTCTGCACTATAAATGTTTTGGTACATGATCATTTTCAGTATTTAATAAATCATCTTTAACGATTTTTTACAATCTTTGATTTAATATTTATATTGGGGTGTATTTCCCCATGTTAAAAATTTTCTGTTTAAATGAGTGATCATGACCTATATATTCTAACATTTCTAATTTATTTTTTTCATATGTGTATTGATTGATTTGGAAGTGTTCCACTATTTTGAAACTATATATCCAGATGATAACATGTTAAAATTACAGTGATATATCATCTTACCGCAGTAAGAGTATTGTCAAAAAGACAAAAGATAACAAGAGTTTGTGAGGATGTGGAGAAAAGGGAATGCTTGTAAACTACTGGTGGGAACGCAAGTTACCACAGCCATTATGGAAAACAGTATAAAGGTCCCTCAAGAATTTAAAGAACTACTATATGATCCACCTATCTTACTCTTGGGTATACATCCAAAGGAAACACAAGCAGAGACAGAGAGACATCTGCACCCCAATTATGTTCACTGTAGAGCTGTTCACAGTATCCAAAAATGGAAACAACTTAAATATCCTTCAGCTACTGAGTAAATAAAGAAAATGTGGTATGTGGACACTATTCAGCCAATAAAAATGAAATTCTTTATTGGAAACAACAAGGATTGAACTGAAGTTCATTAAATTAAATGAAATAATACAGGAAGAGGAAAACACATGACCGCACCCATATGTGGAATCTAAAAACTTGGTATCATAGAAGTCAAAAGTAGAATAGTGATTATCAGATGCTGAGGAGATTTAAAGGGATCGAAAATGGGGAAAGTTATTGTTAGACAGGAGAAAGAAGTCTTAGTGTGCTTTTGCTTGGCAGGGTGGACATGGATAATGATAATATAAAACACTAGAAGAAAGGATTCTTAATATTTTTATCATTAAAATCATAGCTATCTGAAGAAAGAGCTATATTCAAACTGATTCAAGTATTGCATGTTGCATACACATACAAAAATATCATATGGTATCTCATAAATATGTGCAATTTGAAATTTTTTATCAATTAAGAATAAATTTACCTTCAAATTTAAAGTGTTCTGAATGAAGTAATTGTACAGAAAAAGATAACTAGAACCAAATTCATTAATTTTATTATTTAACAAGTACCAGGAACTTTTTAAATTACTTGGAAAATATTAACTAATTCAATCCTCAACAATCCTTGAGGTACTTTTTGTTATTATTCTAGTCTTCATATGGCACAGAAAGGATAAGTAACTTTCACATGACCATGTAGATTGCAAGTTTTAGTACCCAGATCTAAAAATGAATAGTCTATTTCCAGAGGCTCTGTTTACCACTAGAATAAACTACCTACCCCTCAATAAAAAGTAAAACAATGACATGTGCATAAATTGAGTGGAATCAAGTACAATTTGCTCCTTTACTACCAAACAAAATAACTAAAGCAAAGTAAAAAGACGGGAGAAGGGGATAGTTACTAACCAAGTCTTACTAGTTGCAGCCATATATCTTGTCAGAATCTTCAAAAAATGAAGGACAAGGAAGTGAAGGAAAGATTCTGATGTAGTTCAGTAGCTTCCAAGCCACCATTTTCCACTTGAATACTAGGAAGAGAAGAAAAACATTTACAATCCACAGAAATATCTCTACTGATGCTCTGGCTTTAAAAAAAGGAGTTTCAGAGACTGAGTAGACAGTCCTTGAAATAAGCCTCCAAATGTTTGCACACAGACACCTTATCTCTCAGCAAAAGGTCCTAGTAAAAGAAGGAAACAGTTCAGACTACCTTGTATTGTTTTCTCTTAACTAGGAGGAAATAAAACAGTCATAATTTCACATTTATCTGCCTCCTTCAAAAAGAGACAGAACAGCTCTACAGGCAATAGTAAAATAACTCAGACCAACCCCTCTAAGAGTAAAGGAGTATGTAGGAAAAGCTGTGCCAAGAACCCTCAAGAGGTTCTTACCATGAGCTCCTAGGAAATGCGTCAAAATACATAAGAACTTAACACTGCTCATTTAAAAATTGTTTAAACAGTTAGGCCTCTGAATTGAATAACGAAGATGATTTAAAACTCTAGAAGAACCTCTCTGGGTGGGTGTGAAAGTATGTATCCCAACCAAAGAGACACAGGACATTGAACAACCTTGGCAAAGCCAAGATTCATCAATCAAGTATGCACACAATTGCAGCTACTTTCTTACAGGACAGTTACCTTACCCTGGATCTCTTGTGTTAACTGTTGCTCTAGGACTTGGGGATCCTAGGACTGGAAGATCTGCTACTGCATCTGATATTGAGTCAGGTCTGTGACTCAGCCAGGGCTGGATGCAAAACTGTACAGAAATTTGGTTTTCTCTGTAGAGGATGGGATCAGTGTGAGAATGTGAGGAAATCTGAGCAATTACACATTTGAAAACTAGAATGGTAGATGTAGTAGATCCTGTTAACTGTTCACTTACACCCTATCTTTCTTGAAGCTGTGTGGCCGCAACTGCCTTCTAGGAAGCAGAGTGGAAGTAGAAGTCCCATGAATCCCTCCCAGGTCAGTCCTCTAAAACTTTCTACACACCATCATCCATGGCGAGGTATCCCTGAGAGCTACAGGCTAAGATGGCAGTGGCTCTGACAAGCTGAGCCTGGAGTTGCCACGTGGATCACACTTCTCTCTACCATCCGTTTCCAAATCAGAACCAACCTCATCTTAATGTGAGGACAGCCAATTTCTACTGTGTTGGAGATATTATTATGTTTAGGCCTTTTGTTTCAGCCATTATCCTTTGCTAAATAATACAGGAAGGGCCTTGACAAAAGCCAGAAATGAGGACCAGTGTCTCTGTGGCTTTTATTCACTACTGTTCAGCATCTCAGATAAGATGAGAGTCCCCAGTCTTAATTCAAAGACCATGGAGTGAAGACATTGCTTTTCATATATATGAGGTTCTACAGTCTGACAGAAGGGCACCCTAGTCCCCTCAGTTGCCTTGAAGTCATATGGAATTTTTGTCCTTTGGAAAAAATAGACATGTTATCAAAAGAGACAAATGATTTTGGGTAAGGAGAAACAGTTTTTGAATGGCATAATCTAAATATACCAATACAGAGAATTCTTTATTATATTAAGATCCCTAGTGTAAACATTGTTTGAAGGTTTTATGTGTTTGTGTATATTCCCTTTTTAGAAAGGATATGGGAGAAACTGCTTAACAGTTGTTGACAAAGGAAAGAAATACTAGAGTTTATACTTGTCTTTATTCTCTGAACATCTAAATGTTATTCACGCATTACTTTATTAATTCATTTAAAAATCCAATAGACATAAGTCATGACATTGTGGGCCATGTTTTTTACTTTGTAAGATTAAGTATAAAAATTAATTTAAAATAGTGCAAAACAATTGATATTGGACAATTTTCCTCATATAAAATCTTGAACTTGGCTTATTGTTTTGCTACTTTGTCAACAGTACTTCTTTGGAAAGTACTGAATAAGTACTGAATGTGTTCAGATTATTATATTCATATTAATTATTGAGTTATTATTTCTAACATATGAAAAATTCAGTGTAACTTACTTTACATTTAATTTATGTCTATGGAATTCATAAATCTGGCTTAGTGAAGCTAGCAGTCAGTTTAGTTCTCCTATTTCCTCACTAATGTTTCTTCGTTTCCCTCAATGATCATCAGATGCAGCTTTCTAAGTAAAGTTTTCTAGACCATAGCAATATATTTCCTGAACCTTCTATTTGAGAATACTTTTTCATTGCTCTTGTACATAACAAAAATCTTGGAAGATCCCAGAATTCTTGGACGTCATCTTTTCCAGTGCAGAAATCCCAAGATGAGTCCAGTGCCCCCTGGAACTCAGTATCATAAGGAACGTTCATTTTTATTCCTTTAGAGAGTTTTTTCCTGTCTGGTTGCTGAGAGAATTTTGTGTTTGTTTTTGCAATTAAAAATGTTGCCAAGATAGTTCTAGATATGGGCTATTTTTCATTTCACTATTGACAAGATGCACTTTGGGCCTTTTCAGCATCACTTAAACTGGGATATGTATTATGATCAGTGATTAGAAGGATTACAACCTCTTTTAATTGGAACATTCTTTCTTTTATAGTGGACCTGAAAATAATGGTATATTTCAGGAACAATGAAAGCTTACATTTGCTGAAATAAACTATAGCTTCTGTCAATATTTTTTTATCTACTCCTTTCCTACCATTTCCCTAAGGGAAAATAGGTATTCATTGAATGCATTTCTGTTATTGTCTTTGATTAAACTCAATGTCTTTGACCTACTTCTCTGCTCTTTTCTGTCTCACATGTAATCTTAATTCTGCCATCGTATCTATTTCTCTGGATGTATTTTCTTTTTATGCAACTCAATTAGTTTTATAACTTCTTTCTAAATAATTTTTTAAAATGACACTGAATGTGTTATAATAACACAATATAAATAATTTTTCCCCTAATAACATATAAATATAGCATGTTGTTTTTAACTTCTACTAACTACAGTCATTTATAATTTAGGTAGGTAATCCCTAGGAATAGGTATGTGGATGTTTTTCTAGACTTGTACTATTATAAATAATACTGCAGTGAACATTCTTATGCATATCCTTTCCATTCTCATGGTAATAAACATGTAAAGATCTTTGGTAATGAACTGATGAGTCAAAAACCAGTTGCCCCCAATGAATTTTTAACAATTTTCATTCCTGACAAAAGTCTTTGTGCACAATTTTAATATTTTACTATTTACAACACTTAGAGAATTACTGTGCTTTTTTTTTTTTTTTTTTTTTTTTTTTTTTTTTTTTTTTGCAGTACTGGGGATCGAACTCAGGACCCTGCGCTTGCTAGGCAAGCACTTATTCCACTGAGCTATATCCCCAGCCCGAGAATTACTGTAATGTCCCACTTGTTTTTCTGTTGGCTCTTGATCTTTTGATAGATAAATGCTGTCATGCCATCAGTACATAAAATACTTTTGCTTCTGCTATTCTAATACATATATCTCCTATGTTTTCTTTGATTCTTATTGTCCAGTGCTCTGCTTTGCATAAGGAAAACATATATTCTTTTCCTAAATTGATTTAACATATCAATTTAGGAAGTCAAGTTTTAATATGTATGTCCATATTTCTGAGTGGTTAGGAATTTTCACAAATTTCAAATCATTTTTTATTGATTCCATCTTCTTTAATTATTTATTAATTTGGACAAGCTGATAATTCCTTAATTTTATGTCCATAAACTTCAAAATGGTTTCATTTCAAAACATTAAAATGATTTTTGAAGCTGAGCCCCAGACAGCTTTGGAATCCTCAGTAACCATGCCCTGCTCCCACTGCATGGGAGCCAAGGTGTGCTCCAGACAGCTTTAGGAGCCTCCACGATGATGGCCCCCTCGCCATAACCTCACAGGAGCCAAGCTGAGCCATGGACAGCTTTGAGAGCATTGACAACTGCACCCCACCACCATTTTAGGGCCTACACTAAGCACCCAGGACCTTCTGGTCCTTGCCCCATCTCTCCCACACAATTGTGGGAGTGAGGCTGATCTCCAAGGACTCTCTGGATATTCAAAACTGACAAAACAAAGGATCGAAATGCAATCTCAGACCTCCTCCCCACCTAGAAGAAGTCCAGGAGAAATTCACATAGAAGATCTTAGATACCATACACCTGAAATTTCTGAAATGATAGCAACTGAAATACAGGAACAATGGCATCAGGCCATAAAAGACATGAGATCAGAAAAAAATCTATTAGGTGAAAAAAGAAATGACAACAATAATGGAAGAATTGCTCAGCACATCTAAAGAAGACACAGATAAAAAAGTAGGGGAGCGTAGAAAAATGATGGAAAGCTTGAATGAAGAATGTAGGAAAGAATTAGAATGCATGAAACATATTCAAGCACATATCCAGGAAATTAAAAATTCCATGAAAAGCTGGCAAAACGGCTTAAATGAGGCTGACCTTGAAAACAGCATTGAGCTCAGGATCCTGAAAGGAAGTATCTCTTAAAAAATAGCAAAGAACCAGGAAATAACAATTCAACAGCTGCAAAATGATGCAATGAAACGCAATGCAAGACTAATAGGTGTCAATAAACAGCAAGAATCAACATAAATGACAAAAAAGACTATTTTCAGAAGTAGTAGCAGAAAATTTCCCAAGCATGGAAAAAGAATCTGACATACAGATAAGTGAGGGAAAATGCACTCCAATTAGCTATCATCAGAATAAATGTACACCCAGACATATAATAATCAAGATCCCAGAAATTTAGCAAAAGAACAGATATTAAAAGCAGTTAGGAAAAGAAACAGATCACCTATAAAGGAAAGCCCATTAAAATCATGGCACATTTTTCAACATAAACCATCAAGTCAAGATGAATTCAGAGTGAAATATTTCAAGACCTGAAAGAAAACAACTTCTAACCCAGATTGATGAGCCTCATGAAATTATCCTTCAAAATTTCTGGAGAAATAAAACAGTTCCAGGATAAATAGCAAGTGAAGAAATATGTAAGTGCCAAATCAACCCTAGAAAGAGTACTAACAGATATTCTAGAAAGAGATAAAAATATACACAATTTCAAGGACAACAGTAGAAAGGAAGCACCAAAAAGTGCAAGCAATTAAACAGAGGGAAAAAGTAGGGAACCAAAAGCAGAAAAATAACATGACAAAGATAAGCCAATATGTATCAATTATAACTATTGATGTAAATGGCCTCAAATCACCAATCAAAAGAAGCAGACTGGCAGAGTGGATCAAGAAACAAAATCCAACAGTATGCTGTATACAGAAACACATTTAACACAAAAGGAAATTCATAGACTGAAAGTCAAAGGATGGAAAACAATTCTCCATGTGACAGGAACCCAGAAAAAATCAGGGGTAGCTCGGCTGCTTGCAGACAATGTGAACCTCAAACTAAGAATGATCAAAAGAGGCAAAGAAGGTCACTACATACTTGTTAGATGAAACCCACAGAGGAAGAGAGAACAATCATAAATATACATAAACCAAATACAAGAGCACTGAACTATATAAGACAAATCTTAATACCCATGAAAAACCAAATAACTACTAACATAGTCTTAACAGGGCACTTTAATACCACATTGCCACAAATAGATAGCTCAACTAGACAAAAAATTCACAAAGAAATAACAGAACTGAACCAAACTTGCCAAGAAATGGACTTAGTAGATATTTATAGAGTATTCCACCCCAAGATATTAGAATACACATTCTTCTCAACTATACATGAGACAGTCTCTAAAATAGACCACATACTAGCCCATAGAGCATTCTTAAGTAAATGCAAAGGAACTGAAATTATCCCATGCATATTATCTGACCATAGTGCAATGAAATTGGAAATTAATGAAAAAAGGAACCACAAAAACTCCATAAATATATGGAAATTAAATAACAGCCTCCTGAACAACCAATGGGTCATAGATGAAAATAAAGAAGAAATTAAATGATACCTACAATTAAACAAAATATAAATAAAGCTTACCAGGATCTCTGGGATATGATGAAAGCAGTGCTTAGAGGGAAATTTATAGTGGTAAACTTAAAAATCAGGAAAACAGAACAAGGACAAAGAATAGCCTGATGTGGCTCCTGAAGCTTCTAGAAAAAGCAGAGTGAGTTAAACCCAAAGCACAAATAAGGGAGGAAATTGTAAAGATCAGAGCAGAAATGAACACAGTGGAGACTAAGAAAACAATACAAAGAATTGATGAATGGAAAAGTTGGTTCTTTGAAAGAATAAAACTCCTGGACAACCTTATCAAAAAGCGGAAAGAAAAAACTCAAATTCATGCAATAAGGTATGAAAATGGTAAAACCACACAGATCCTATAAAAATTCAGAAGATCACTAATAACTACCTCAAAAATCTTTACTGTCATAGGTTTGAAAACACAGAAGGAATGGACAAACTTATAGATATGTATGGGTTACTAAAACTGAATTAAGAATGTATGAAATAGATAAAAATTATATCTAAAATATAACCATGTATCAGGTAATTAAAATGAGAAGGCCACTAAAAAATTACCAACAAAGAAAAACCAGGTACGGATGGATTCACAGCTTAATTCTACAAGGAATTTAGAGAAGATTCAATGTCAATAATCCTTCAATGTCCATAACTCTTCAATGAAATTGATTGGGAAGCAATTCTCCCTAACTCATTTCTGGAGGTAAGTATTATACTGATTCCAAAACTAGAGAAAACAGCCAAACAAGAGAACTATACACCAATCTCCCTAATGAATATATACATATGCAAAAATGCTCAATAATATAACAGCAAACAGAATGCAGCCCATCATCAAGAAGATTATACACTATAATCAAGTGGGATACATCCCAAGGGTGCAGAGATGGTTCAATATACACAAATCAACAGAGCCAAAGATAAAAACCACATGATCATTTCAATAGATGCAGGAAAAGCCATCTATCACAGACCAACTGTCAACATCATATTAAATGGACAAAAACTGAAAGCTTTCACTTTAAAGTCAGGAACAAGACAAGGAGGTCCACTAACATCTCTCCTATTCAAAGTAGTTCTGGAAATACTAGCCAGAGAATTAGTCAAGAGAGATAAATAAATGTAATAAGGATAGGAAAGGAAGGAATAAAATTAGTATTATTCACAGATGACATAATTCTTTACATAGAAAACCCAAAAGCTCCACCAAAAGTCTTCTAGATTTTATAACCAAATTGAGTAGTGTAGCTGGATACAAAGTAAATACTCAAAATTCAAAAACATTCTTGTACACAAACAGGAACACACTTAGAGAGAAATTAGGGAAATCACACATTTCATAGTAGCATCTAAAAAACTGAGATACTTAAGAATCAATATAGCAAAGGAAGTAAAAGGTCTATACAGTGAAAATTACAGTACTCTGAAAAAAGAGATCAAAGAGGATTTCAAAAAATAGAAAGATAATATTTTCTCATTGAAAGGAAGAACTAACATTTTGAAAATGGCCATACTCTCAAAACTTTTGTACAGATTCAATGCTATCCCATTTAAAATACCATTAGTATATCTCTCAGATCTAGAGAAAACTTTCCTAAAATTTATCTGAAACCAGAAGAGGCCCAGAATAGCAAAAGCAATCCCAGACAACAAAGGAAAGTTAGAGGCATCATAATCCCTGACTTGAAATTGTACTATGAAGCTACTGTGGTAAATTCAGCATGGTACTGGCAAAAAACAAACAAGCAAAAACTAAAACAAAAACTAAAACAAAAACAAAACCCCACCACCACCAACAAAAAAACAGATCTGAAGATAAATGGAATGGATTAGAAGATGCAGCCACAACTAGAGACACGCTCATCCACCTTATCTTTGACAAAGAGGCCAAACATATTCTTAGGAAGAAAGATAGTCTCTTTAAGAAATGGTGCTGGAAAAACTGGCTTTCCACATGTCAAGAACTAAAACTAGACCCATGTCTATCACTGTGCACTACACTAAAGTCAAAATGGATCAAAGATCTAAATATTAAAACAGAAACACTAAATCTATTGGAAGAGAAAGTAGGTAGAAATCTTGAAGACATAGGGTTAGGGAGAGAGTTCATGAACCAAAACTAAATTGCAAGGGAAATACTTCAAAGAATCAACAACTGGGATCTCATCTTATTGAAAAGTTTTGCAAATCAAAAGAAATCACCAACAGAATAGAAAGAGAACCCAGGAATTGGGAAAAAATTTTAGCCAACTGTCCCTCAAACAAAGGACTTCTATCTAGAATGTATAAAGAATTGAAAAAAACCCCAGGCCCCCCAAATTCAAAGACCCAATCCAAAAATGGGCATCTGAGATGAATACACACTTCTCAGATAAAGAAATACAAATGGCACAAATGCTATTGATTTTTGAGTTTTGACTTTGTATACAACTACACTACTACATTTGTTGATTAGTTTAAGGAGTCTTCTGGTGGAGTTTTGGCAGTCTTCCATGTAAAGTATCATGTCATCTGTGAATAGTGGTAATTTCACTTCTTCCTTTCCTATCTTTATTCCTTTTATTTCTCTCTCATCTAATTGCTCTGGCTAATGATTCCAGAACTATGTTAAATAGGAGTGCTGACAGTGGACATCCTTGTCTTGTTCCTGACTTTAAAGTGAAAGCTTTTAGTTTTTGTCCATTTAGTATGATGAAATATCATATCACAGCGATATGTGTGCACCCAAGTTTATAGCAACGCAATTTATAATAGATAAATTGTGGAAGTAACCCAAAAGTCCATCTACTGAGGATTGGATGAAATATTGTGGCATTTTTATACAATGGAATATTACTCAGATATGAAGAAACATAAACTTGAAGCTTTTAGAGGTAAATGGTTACAACTAGAGACCATACTCATAAGTGAAATAAACCAGATGTGCATGTGTAAGCAATGTTTTACCACTAGTGTAAGAACCTGAAAGTGAGAATAAAAATTAGGAGTTATGATAAACATTGTGAAATGAAAGGAAACTGCTAAAAAGCAAAGAGCAACTGGGATGAAGGAAAAGAGAAAAGGAAAATTATGTGTGTATGTATACACAGGATAGATAACACAGTTGTACTACTGACTTCTATTGTTTTATTGAAAGAAACAGTTAATGATTAATTATTTGATCAATTTTGCATGTCTCTATTTGTTTTCCTGAGTATGTACTTTGAAGTTATCAATATGTAATACAACAACTAGTTTTAATTCCTTGTCACCTTGTCTGTAATTCAGTATTGCTTGTACTATTCTTGTGCTACTTTGTAAATGACTGCCTGTTTGTTAGTGTTTTCATTCTTTTACTTTTAAAATAAAAAAATAAAATCTGAGGAAAAAAAGAAATATAAATGGCAAAGAACATTGTTAATCATTTGAGAAATGCAAATTAGAATGACATTGAGATTGCACCTCACACAAGAAAGAATGGCTATCATCAAGAAATCAACAATAACGAACGCTGGAGGGGCTCTGGGGAAGAAGGGACCCTTCTCTACCATTGTTGAGGGTGTAGATTGGTGAAATCACAGTGGAAATCAGCGTGGAGATTCCTCATAAAACTAGGATTAGAGGTCCCACACCCAGCTATTCTCCTTCTGGGTGTTTTCCAAAAAGAACTGAAAAACATCATACTACAGTGATGTATGTTCACCCATGTTTATGCAGCAGCACAATTTGTCATAGCTAAATCTTGGAAACAATCCTAATGCCTATCAATTGAAGAATGGATAAAAAAGATGTGGTATTTTTATACAACGGAGCATTACTCAGTTATAAGATAAACTCGAGGCTTTTATAGGTAAATGGATGCAACTAGAGACCATGCTCATGAGTGAAATAAATCAGACTCACATGTGTAAACATCATTTTGTCACCCTAATAGGAAACTGAAAGAGTAAAAATTGAAAAGGTACAACAGATACTGTGAAAGGGCAAGAAATTGCTCAAAAGGAAGGAACAACTGGGGCAAGGGAAAGGAGAAAAAGAAAGAATACATCCTTCTGTATATATATACAGAATGGTAGTTGAGATAATTGTACTTCTGATGTTGAATGGTTTATTTAAAGAAACAGTTAATGTTTAAATTTTTTTGACCAATTTTACATGCTTATATTTGGTAATCTCAACAACCAATTTAAGACAACAGTATGCAATATAATAACCTTTGATGAGCTCCTACCATCTTGTTTAGTGAAGCTCTGTATCATTTCTAATGTTTTATATTTTTTTATTCTCTAATGGTTTCATCAATCTTGCATTCTTAAATCTGATAATCTGAGCAACTTCATTGAAGATAACTGTATGTAATATAACAACCACTGTTAATTCCTATCATGTTTTGAAATCCTGTATCATTTTTATTGCTTTTGCTTTGTTTTGTTGTAGTCTATGTTGTTGTTATTGTTTTTTATTTTCTTTAAAATAAAGTTTTTTATGTTGCATAACTGCTCAAGGAATCTCTGTATCTTAGTCTGTTTTATGTTGCCATAGCAAAGTATCAAAATCTGGGTAATTTCAAATGAAGAGAAATTTATTTGACACATAATTCTGGAGATTGGAAAGACCAGTACCACGGTACCAGCATCTAGGCTGTCCCTCTATGTGCAAAGGCAGAAGGGCAGAAGAACAGTGCCTGACAGAGAAGCAGAAGGGGGGATGACCTCATTGTTTTATCGAGAATAATGAGCCTTCTCCCATAAAACAGCACCAGCCCTCTTATGGTCTCAAATTTCAACACTACTGGTTAGGGATTATCTTTCCAGCACCTGAAGTCTAGGGGACATAATCAAACCTAGTTCCTATGCCAAGAGGGTCAACATACTTGAGGCATTTTTCTCTTTTTAGGATGACTCTGAAGCACATTTTAGTTTGAAGTTAGAGAGAAATGCACCTTTATGTTTCTCATAACGGTAAACTTGGATTCTAACATCATTTATTAAGTAACTATTTTTCCCACTGTCCTGATTTAAAATACCATATTTATTATAACTGATATGAAGTAGTGTATCTGTTCCCATTACTAAATTGTCTATTCTCTTCAAGCTTGTCTCCATATGTTCTTGGAAAAATACCTGTTAATTCCTACAGTTGTAAATATGTCTTACTATTTTATATGGTCATTCCATTAATAAGCACTCCCAAATTTCCTGATTTACCATGGATGTTTCTCCCTTCCACTAATCTCACTATTATTTATACTGAAATCATACTTGACCTTTGAGTTCATTTATGGAGAATTTAATCATTACAACAGTAATCCATGCTTTTCTGAAGCAGATACTTATCTTCCTAATTTTGTTTAGTTTTTTAATAGCACGTTTTTGCTAGGTACATCATATGTATATTTATTTGTTACATTTACCTTTTTGTTATTCTTACCAAAGATACTTGAGTTTTCTTTGTCATTTTAAAAATGTGATATTCTTTTCTTATGTTCTCTTGCTCATTTTTGTGTGAGAAGTGTACTAATTTTTGCATATAGCAACTTGCTGAAATATTGTAATGTTTTTGGTTGCTTTTCTTGATCTATCTGTGTATATATATATATCGCACCATTTGGCATCTTGGCATATATATGCTTCATGCCATTAACATATAAAGATACCTTTGTTCCCACTTTTCCAATATGTATATCTCCTGTATTTCCTTGGACTTTGATTGGTCAGTATTCTTGCTGTTTGGCATGCAACTGTACTGGTTATTAATATTTAACATATACTTCCTGTCTTGGAGGTCAGGCTTCTCTTCCTCTACAGTGTGAATAGAATGCTTATGTCATTCATGATGAAACCTTGTGATTTCACTGCACTTCTTTGTGTCATGTTTTAGTGACTGTGACAGTTAATCTTGATTGTGGACTTGATTGCCTTAGATACCTAAAAAAATAATTAGATTTTGAGAGCACTAACCTCTTCTTATTGATGAGTTCAATAAGAATGGGCTATTAGTAGATATGCTCTAGGTGGAGAACATAGGCTACAGAATTCCTCCTTAAAAGATTTATCTTTTGGGGGCCTTTGCTAAGTTCTTTGCTTCCTGTCCATCGCGAAGTGAGTAGTTTTCCTCTGCTATACCCTTCTACCATGGTGCTTCTTCCATGTAATCAGCTTATTGTGGAATAATAATTCTTACACAGTGAGCCATAATTGTCCTTTCTCATATTAGTTGCTTATACCAGGTGTTTAATCATAGTGACAAAAAGCTGACTAGCACAGAAAGTTGGTGTTGAGAAGTGAGATCATTGCTATGGCTGTACCTAACCCTGTGGCTCAAACACCTTTCGAACTGATTTGTGGGAAGTGTCTAGAAAAATTTGGAGATGCAGGATACAGGGACCCTGACACGCTCTAAGCAAAGCTAGATGAAGGTTCTGGTCTGGGATAAGCAAACAAGAATTTTGGAAAGAAAGTAGACAATAAAGATTGTACACAGTGAGCTTTAGATGGGAATGAGGACTCTATTAAAAACTGGATTAAAGGGCCAGGTGTATAGCTCAATGAAACAAGCATCTACCTGGCAAGTACAAGGTCCTGAGTTTGATTCCCAGTACAAAAAATGGACTAAAGGCCATTTACGTGATATTCTTGCAAAGAATAAATCTACATTTTGTCTATGCTTTAGAATTTTGTGTGAGTCTGTGTTTAAATGTGATGGACTAATTAATCTGCTGGAGGAAGTTCTGAAGCAGCACAACATTCCAGAAGTGCTGTGGGAACTGCTGTTTATCTTTTTAAATTGGTTTTCAGTGAGAGTAAGGGAAAAGAAACAGCCAAAAGGTTTGAAAAACTTGCAGTTTGGCCAAAAGAGAAGCATATGTAAACTATCGGCCAAGGAAGATGAAGTAGCTAAAGAAATTAGTGATGTTAAAAAGAAACCAAATAATTTGCACCTAGACAATAGGAAAGATGGCTTAAAGGCATCTCAGGAAGTGGTGGACTCCATCCATTGCAGGTTTATGGTATAAAGGCATAAAATTTTTAGAAAGATTTTGTTTTGAAAAGAGTGTATCTGGGCCCCCAGCTCATGTAAAGCTCCTCAGATCGCTATTTCTCTGGATTCATTGAATCACACTTAGTCATCCAGGTGTTCAGAGGCCAGTGAAGCCAAGGTTCAGGTGAACTTAGCTACTAGCAGTGGTTCGTGGCTTTATGTGAATGTTACTGTCTCTGCAGCATGCATAATCAAGAGTTGTAAGGTCATGCAGACTTCCTTCAAAATTTCAAGGGAAGTTCTGAGAGGCCAGACAATGTATGGCTTGGTTAGAAGTCTCCTAGAGGTGATGCATGAAGATGTGAAGCTAAATCTGCAATGGAGACCACAGGGAAGTTGGAGATTCCAGGTATGTGGGAAAACTACAGGCATCACAGAGCCAGTCAAGAGAGAGGCCAAATGTTATGACACTTGCCAGACTATCAATATGAGACTGCCCAAGCCCTTTGGAGTTCACATTATACTACTATATGCTCTGAATCCTGGGCATGGAGTTAAACAACTTAGCATTTGCTCTGCTGGGTTTCAGTTTTGTTTTAGTTCAATTCTTTCATATCCCTACATTATTTTTAACGGGAATATTTACTCTGTGTACTTGTATCTTGGGAATGTCTTGTTATGTATTTTTACGGGAGCTCATAGGTAAGTTTGCCTTGAGTTCACATAGAGTTTGGGCTTCTACTTTTGAGCAACACTGCAGTTGAGACTGAAAAATAAATTAGTGCACTTTTGTCACAGGTAGGATAATTTACCTCGAATTATGACTTTGTCATTATGCTTACTTGGCAATTAAGTATGGTATAAGGTGAAATAATCAGTGTTCAAATTGACAAAGAGTCAACTTGTGATGGTTAATCTTGATTGTCAGGTTGACTGAATTAAGAGTCACCTTACGAAATGATAGGATGTAAGGGAATTAACCTCATCTATGGTTAACTTATGAATGAATTCATAGCCAAAGCTGCTCTTAGGAGGCGGAGAATAGTTGGAGGAAGTAGGCCACTGGAACTGGGGCTTTGAAGCACGTGTCTTTTCTTGGGCCCTTCCTCTGTTCTCTGCTTCCTGACTGATCTAAGATGATCATCTTTCTTCTGTTGTGCCCTTCTGCCATATTTCTCCATACAACCCTTTGATCAGGGAATTAAATGCTTTAAACCATGAGCCAAAATAGCCTTTTTCTTTTAAGTTGTTCATGTCAGATATTTGGTCAGAGCAATAAAATGCTGACCAGTACAGCATCTTTTTTTGTTTATTAGCTGCTTCCAAACTGACTCCTTCTCTCTCCACTGATATTCTTTCCACCCGCTCCCTCCAATGTGGTATGTCAGAAGATTTCCAATGGGCCTTGCTTTATCTTGTGACTCAAGGTATAAAAGGTTATTGTTAGAAACCAAACACACTGTTCTCCACATCAGATCTAACTGCTACAAAAAAGGGACATATTGTTGGACCTTCTCTCTACATGACAACTATAACCTTTAGGAGTCACCACATCTCATAGGAAAATGGTAGTTTTGAGTGTGCTGTCAGGACTCTTTTCTTTCATCCTAAAGTTGATGCAGTTGGCAGCTATTTGCTTTTATAACTTGAGGCCTCATGTTGTGATGATGTCTTCCTTTCTTAATAATGAAGATTTTTTTCCATCTGTTTTAATGTGAGTGAGAGAACTACATAAAAATTGAAATGACATGACAATTTTCATTCCTAAGGCAGCTGGCCTGCTTCATATTGTATCGTTTAATAAAACTTTCATCTTATCTTGTTTGATAAAGTTTCTGATTTCTTCTATTTTATAAAGAGCAGAAAGTAGATGCTTCTTAAAAGAGATGTAGTCTTAATTTTTCTCATTCTTTTTATCCTTAAATTGCTTTTTTTAGCTTTGATCCATTCCATTTTACTAATTTTTTCTCTCTACAAATTTTTATAAATTTTTATAATGTTTATGTACTTTGGCTGTTATACTTAAAAATAGGGAGAATTTGTCAGATCTTGTCAACTAAGAGGCTGTGCACTGTCTTTTTCATATTGTTTGTGATCAATATAGAAAAGGGGTAGAGTGTTGGGGTGTGTTGCTTGGGCTTCATGCTGGGCAATGACTTGATATTCATAGCTTCCAGCTAAACGTGCAGTGTGGCGGGCATTTGTCTAATGCATGTTGGGATTAGCTTTACTGCTGAGTGGCATGTGCCTAGCTCTTTATTAACTCCTCTGTAGCCCTGGCCACACCAGACACCCATTGCAAATTACTATTTTAAATTTTCTGAGGCAGAAATTGGAATATTACTGTAGTAGTTGTTTCAGAGCGTGGTTTAGCCTCATATAGGCCAACTTACTATCCTAGTATCTGCATCATAATAGATCTTTATGATTCTGTTTACATTGTAGCCCAAGTATAGTAAGTCCATTGAAGAACAAATGTGACTATATGTTTTTTGTGTTTTCATTGGTATTAGAGCCTAGCCTTGAAAATAAATCCCACTGGTTTATGAATGGTTTTAATCCTATATTTATGGAATTATTAAAAAAATTTGAGGGCTATCTGTGCTTCATTAAAATTTGTAGTGGAAATTCTAGGGTAGTTAGATGTTAAAGATATGACTGTTTTAAGATTTGGATTATTTGTTCTTGTATATTGTGCCTTTTCCTAAAGTGTTCTTGAAGAATTCTTATTTATTTAGAAATAAAGCTATCTAGATTGTTCCTTGGCTCAGACTTTTGCCTATCAATTTTGTTAATATTCCTTTAACTATTTTATTGTTCTATAATTTGAATTTACATCTGGATTGAGCAAAGAAAGCAAGGAGAAAGGAATTTGTAGTCATTACTTTCATATGCAGGAGGCTTGCTCATATTTTGAAATGTTTGGGCCTATTTCTTTACTACTAAGAACAATAAAAGGATTCTTTATGTTTGCTAGTTATATTTCTATTTCTCAGCACATATAATACTTTCATCTGGGCTTTGAGATGTTAAAATAATTTACAGAAGTGTCAGAGCAGATGCAAAATATGTTCAACACATTTCTTTTAAATGGAAATTTTCAAAAATGGTTGAGTTGGTGCCTAATTTGATTCCCTGTTAAATGTCTGTGGTTTAATGTAATCCATACCACGCTTTTCCTCTATTTTCCTAAATAACCAAAAATTATTTGAATATGCCATTTAGTCTAATTGTATATTCATTCACTGAACTATAATGTGACTCTGAGGAACTGTAATGTAGACTATACGCTTCCAATATTTTCCTCCCTCTGTGGACTGGATCAGAATGTGACATTCCGCCTCTGTCCACATAGGCAAGATGCAGAGCAGAACTAAATTAATTAGCCAAATATGTCAGACAACAGCAAATCACTGTTGAGGGGGCGAGTAGGAGTTTGAAGCTAAAAATGTCTGACTGATTGTATTTGATAACTAACTGCTGAACCCACCAGATACCTGGCAGCTCTTTTTGTGGATGTAGGTGTGTACACTTGGTCTTTTAAGTGTTACAACTGCTGGAATAAAATCTTATTAGAACTATAGTTACTTTTTCCAAAATATCCTACTTTCACTAAATTTAAACTTTTTCTACCCTGACAGGGTAGAAAGAAGATTGCTTCTTTCCTGTTAATATTACTTAATTTAGCAAGAAGCACTAAGTTAGTACTTAAAGCCATATTCCACGATACCTTTCATAAGGGAAAAATACAGGAAAAAGGGAAGTTCATTTTTCACTTAAAAGCCTATCTCTTTGTATCTCTGTCTTTTCTTTAGGTAAGTAATATCAATACCCATGCATCTAATAATTGTTAAATTTGTGGAGGAAAACAATTCACTTTTCTAAACAAATCAGACAAGTTAAATTCTTTCTGAGTTTGAATATAACCATTTAGGCACTGAAAAAATTACTGGCAGTTGGTCACTAAAAGTATAACATGGTTGATAAGAAGTAGATGTTTCATATTTTCAACTCAGGCATAAATGGCATGAAACTTAAGAGTGTCCTCCTTCCCTGCTTATCTGGAGGACTACATGGAAAACTAGTGCAATTAATTATGTCTTGTGGGCTGGAGTAAGAAAGACTTAGGGATTGGTACTTAGAGTGTCTTGTTTATTGCACATCTGATAGTAGTAAAAGGAGGCAATTACTTATAACTACAGGTATCAAATATAAAAATTTAGGAAAGGAACATGGTAGCCAGCCTGTGTGAAACCACAGAAAACAATCTGAAGCAGTGGGCTTACCTCTAAGAAAATAAAAGGATTATACAAAGAGGTCAGAAAGAAATGCTTTCTTGGCTCTTTCACTTATATGGGTTTTCTGGTGGATTTAAGGTACAGTTTCTGAGGTGTCCACTGAAGAGCACAGCTTTTCCACTTCCAAGATGCTGACATGAAGACAGTAGTAGGTGCTAAGGTACAATTTAGACTGACCTGGTCATAAATCCCTAAATGACAATTCCATGGGGTTCATGTTTTCTTCCTCTCTTGGATCAACTTCAAACTAAGATACCCTATTTAATTTCTTTACGGTGTAAAACTATCCAGGACAGAATATCTTGGGACCTCTTTTAAGCCAATAGGTAACAGTGCAGCAAATCTTTTCAAGGCTATATTTCCTGTGTGCATGCTTAACACAAAATATTTTGAGAAGAACAGGGAAAATTGGTGAACTTTTTAGGGGTAATGATCTGCTAACATTTTGTATCTCACTATTAAAAAGAGAAAAACTTTATTTTCTGTAAAAGGTTGAAAACAAGTAACAGAAAAACATCTTTCATTATCCTTATATACAAATATAAATTAAAATGGCATAGTGTATTTGATTACTAGCAAAGCTACTTGTTTTTACAAAATAAAATATATTGCTGTATTCACAAAGGACTTAAAGATTAGACATGAACACTTTAAAAATAATTTTACCTTTAAATTTATACCTCCAGAAATGTTAAAGGAAGCTGGTTGTATTCATTTATTCCAGAAAAATATATCATGCATTTTCTATATTTAAAATGCCATGACCAGTACTAAGATCAGTTATACACAAATCCAGCTCTCAGGCGACTTACTAGTCGTCAAAGGAGGTAAAAGTAACTAGAAACTAATCAGGTACTCATATACTGTTTTACAAAGTATATCAGATTGGGGATCAGACTATATCACAGACAATGATTTCTTTCAGCTGGGTAGAATTCAGGCAATGTAATTAAGGGAGATGAAATACAAGCTACACTTTGAATACTTAGTAGCTTTTAAATAATCAAATGGAACATTAATCACCTTTTGGTGAGGAACTAATATGTTCATGTCTCGCTTATAGTGCCTGGCACATAGTAGGTGTTTAATAAGAATTTAAAGATGGACTGCATACATGAATAAAATAAATAGTATACTTAGCAGGAGCATAAAGAAGAAAGGACATGAATAAAACAGTATGAATATAGGTGTTCCAAGGCAGCCCAGTGTTGGTACTTAGATATTATTTTCAAGGAAATAAAGCAATTAAAACTTGTTATTCTAAAATTATTTAATTTAAGCAAGAAACAGTGAGCAATGTGACTTTGGAAACTATGAGCGATACATAGCTGGGGTATCTATGCACATAAAGGTAGAAAAATTGATAGAGAAAGGAGTTGCTTCTCTTAGTGATAAACTCTAAAATAATCAGATGAAAGATCAGAACCAATCAATTGCCTTCTGTAGGACAGGGTACTTGGGCAGCAGTTTTTCAGTATTGTTCCACGGGTGAACGTATTCTTGTTACAGAGCATGGATTGATGTAATGCCTTAAACATGCCTGATACAAACTTTACACAATAGCCTCTCCCATTATTCAATTTAGCACTTACTGTGTTTGTGTCTGTCCAACAGAGCATGTGGTTTTGGAAATAGGGGACAGGTTTTGTTTGACTTGGTATCATATGTATCATCACATACTTTTTCCAAGTCTGCGGAATAATTAAGTGAGCAATGAACTCTTTGTATTCCAGCTTTCAGATGCTCTGCATACCTAGCAACAGAGACCTGGTCAGTTTGCTGAAGGACTAATCCCTTTGCCAGCAAAGGAAATTGGGCTTATGTGTTAGATCCAGTGAGCCTGTTGATATGTATCTTCTCATGACAGCTATAGCCACTCTTCTCTTGCTGACAGAATCAGAGTTCTGAGTTTGTGTGAAGCAAAGGACCATATTGGATGACAACAATTTTGGAAGGTAAATGCCACTTTGTGTGACAGTGAGGAGGCTTTTCCCATCCTGATTCATGATAACTACCTTTCTAAATGGTTCAAATTTGAGATATTAATAATTTTTCAGTTAAAGGAGAGTGGAAACTTAAGCAAAGGGACCTGAGTTGCATAGGCTAAATGGAAAGGAAAAATTTTTCAACCACAGTATGCTTTTATTGTACTCTAAGTTTTACTTTATGATGTTAAGAAACTGTCCTTTGCTCTATAGGGTTTTGAGTAACCATAAATAGACTCAGGGAAAGCATGGCCATGCCTATCCTTTAATTCCACAATACAGTAATTTTTTCCCCCACTTAATTTATTTTTCATGCATTATCAAAGAATGGAGTAAGCTTTATAAATGCATTAACAGCAAAACAGATGACAAGTTCAGTAGAGTGTTCCTTCATCAAGTCGGTACAAGTTCAAACACTGAGGAAAGAGAAGACTTTATTAAATATCATCTGAAGACAGCAGAATTGGAAATAGCAGAAAAGAAAAATGATCGCTGAGAAATTTAGTGCTGAGGGACACACAATATATTTTTCACTATTTGCCATATTTATTGAAAAATCAATGATAGACCTCCCGTAGTGTAGCTATGGTGTGACAAACTCTTATTATAGGTTAACATCCTATTACACCAGTTCATTTGTGTAAAACTGTCTGCTGCCCTGGCAAATATTAATAGAATTGTCAGATAAGATCAAAAAGCTAGAATTTTTTCAAGAAAAAGATAAAAAGGAATATCTTTGAAAATGATGGTACTTAATTATTGCTTTTATTGTTGTATTAAGTATTATACTAAAAATGTAAGATTACTAAGCAAAACACACATAAACCAACAAGTAAAATCAACATTTAAAACAGATGAAGGAAGGGGCAAGACAAAGATATTAGAGTGATAATGAGTTAGAATGAGAGTAATCTATGCATTAAACACTGGGAGATTTTTATTCTTGAGTGAATTGGGCCATGAATATGGCCCTGAGATTTTGAGCATCTAAAGGAAAACTAATCAGCTTTATGATTCACAGTGTTTGCTAAAACAAAAAAGCAAACCAGGTTTTTCTCGTGTATATTCGAATGTTTTTTCCATTCCACACCCAGAGATAAATCTCTTTTGTGGATTCTCAGTGGGGGTAAGGGAACAGGGGAGGCAATATTCTTATAATAGTGTTACAGTGAGGTTACATACAATTGTCTTCTACATAGTCTATAAGAATTATACCCCAAAGCAACATATTAATAAATCTTTGGGGAGCTACTAGAATGTGCTTGAGAAGCAATGCTTCCTCTTGGCGTGGCATAATAAAAGGTAGATTTTTATGTACACAAAGACTGGATGGGCTTTGTACTTTTTGGAATTCTTTCCTTTCTCTCTCTCTCTCTCTCACAGTTTTATTTTGTCTCTACCTTTGGAGTTTAAAATTTTAAAGAACCTAGTTCAGGTAACTTGTTACTCTGGCTGACCATATAGTTGAGCTGCTTGTCTTGAAGGAATAGGATTAGCATTGCTTCATGAGAATTGAGGAGCCTAACCAGAACATATGTGTCAAGAGAAGGCCATTCTGCCTCCCCATAAACGTGGCCCAGGAATGCCAAGATTTTCCTGAATGACAAGACAATCTACAGAAGAGTAAAAAAAAAAAAAAAAAACAAAACATTGCCAACTGGTCCTTTGATGGAGGACTAACATCTAGAATGTATAAAATACTAAAAAAGTTTAGATCCTCAAAATGAGTGACCTCATCAAAAGCTGGAAAATGAAATGACTAATATCTTCTCAGAAGAAGTACAAATTTTTAATAAATATATGAAAAAGTTTCCAACATCCCTGTCATTTAAACAACAATGAAATTCTATCTTTTGACTGAAAACATGGCTATCAACAAAAATGGCTATAACAACAAATGCTGGTGAGGCTGTGGGGCAAAGGGACCCTTCTACATTGTTGTGAGAACACAAATCAGAAGAGTGGCCTTTGAAGACTATGGAGAAGCAGCTTCCTTGCCATGATGCACAGAGGACATGAATTAACTTAGCAGCATCTGTTGTCAGAGAGTAAATAGAAATTCATTTCTGCCCTTGTAAAATTTGCAGTGTGAGTTGTCAATGTGAATCAAATAGAAATAACCCGAATCTCTGAAGTTTGATTTTGCAAGTTGATAGTGTGAATTTATATAAGAAATGCAGAAGATCAGAAATTAAAATGAAAAGACAAGGGGAAAAATATATGAAAGCCTGTTTCCGTCCTGTCTTTCCTTCCCTCTGTCACGTAGTTCTCCTACCGTCAGGTTTGTCTGTATTACCTCCCACGCTAACCTGGAGCCCAAGGTGTCATGGTGCCATTTAAAGATTTTTAAAAATCCTTTTAATTTTTATTAGTATATGTGGGCAAATCCATAGTGAGTACATTCATGTTGGGAGTTGGCACATGTATCTTCCATCTTAATCCTCTTCACTTCCCTCTCTCCTCCCCTCCCTCCCTCTTCCGCTCTCTCTAGAGCTCCTACCCAGTTGGAAAAGATTCCTCCTATGGGGTTTTTCTCATTTCAGAAGTTAGTATCAATATTATGGTAGGCAAGTAAATGTTGGTTGAATGAGTCAATGTGGTTATTTTAAAATTTCCATTTACACAAGCAAAAATCACTTTTCCAGGTTAGGCATAGCCAAAAGTTTTAGTCACATATTTTCATTATGAACTGAAGACTCAGGAGAAGAAAGGAAGGAAAACTGTAGGGGTATCAGAATGGAGGAAAGGAGCCTAAAAATTCATAGAAAAATATTTTTCTGTTTTTGCACATTCTTCACAAATTGGAAAGAAAGGAAAAGGAAATGACAGCGATAACAACAAAACACTCAGCCATGCTCTTTGAAGATACTGGTTCCATGTGTGCTACACAGCGTTTAATCCTTTGTCTGGCAAAGACAGTAGAGACAAGAAAGTGGCTGCTTAATTGAAGATGTGTCTAAGAGCTTTGAATTTTTGTTCTGGTCTGGTATTGTCAGCGTGTATGTGGTTGCGATGGCAAGAAATGAAGACTGCACAGGCGGAGTGAAGTTTTAAGCTCTGTAAGTTACTCCTAGGTCTGGGCAGAGCCACACTGGGAATTAGACACATTTGCCCTGATCCTCAGCTGGTAAATGGGTATCCTCCCGACAGTTTCAAAGTGGTTCTGGCCGTGTTTAACTTCTCTCCCTGTGGGGGGCTAATCTCATAAAGATTTCAGCCACACAAGCAACAGTGTCTGGGGTGTAATGATCGCTTTGAAGTTTGTTTGCTTGCCAGTGCATTTAAACAGTTTAAATGCTCCAGGAATAGGATTAGATGCCCCAGTGAATTCATTTCATTTACCCCCAGCAGTGGTTTCCCAATACTGTGAGAGGTTTACATGGTATCAATTTAGAGGCATGCTGCTTTTGAAGATTTTTCCCTTTTACCCTCTCAATTTTCTGCCTCTCTCAAGGTCTTGCTTAGAAAAATATTAAGGGTCAGGGCTCAGTCGAAAGGGGCATTATTAGTATGCCTTTAGGGCATGCAAAAGATAATTTTCTGAATTATCTTCCAAAGTGTTGTTAGTTCAGTGAGAAAAAAGCACAAAGCACCCAGTTTGGAATTTGTTGAAGATTAAACATAAATTTTGAGAGGATGTATGGTCCCAATGCTGGATCAGTCATGCCGCTTAAAAGTAGAGAATTTGGATCACCAATGTTAAGGAGCAGCAAAGTGAGTTAACATCAGATCCTTTAACCTTTCGATGCTATGGAGAATGTCTATCTCCTGCAAACGGAACCACACGTTGGTTTTGAAGATCAGTAATGAGCTGTAGTGTCATTCAGTGCCGGCAGTCCTGGATTATTGATTCATTTTAACAAGGAGTAGATTAAGCTCCTCTATCATTGGATATGGAAGGAGAAAGTTCTCTTGAGGTACTGTGTCCAGTGAATTAATGTGCAGAACATTTAATATTCTATGCATGGCAAATTTCCAAGAAAATTAACAAAATTTTCTTGATATAAGATTTATTGAGCAGCAGCATAACTCAGCAGTGGAGCACATACCGTACTTACCTTGCACAGATTCCTGGATTTAATCCTCAATACGGGGGGGGGGGTATACATTATTTTTTTCAATAGCTGCACTCTACTAGCCACCACAAATGATGTTTTAGCTAATGTAAAGTTTTTATGAAGATTCTTAGGATATAAAATCAGCACTTGCCATACAGATTTAACTTCGAGGATTAATATTGTTCTTATATATTTTTACTGCTCTTTTCTTTCTTAAGACATTAGAATTAGTAATATAGGCTCTTTGTATAATACAAAAATTATAATCAAAGCTATAGATACAATTCCACAATATTGATAGAACTATTAAAACATTTTTCTATGTATATTTTCCATAATTATGATCATAGTATAAATATATTCTTTCTTTGCATAAGTTATATATAATAAATATTTCTCCATGATGTTAAATGGTTATTAATCTAATATAATTTTAAAGGTCTAAGAATAGTTCACTACATAAATATATACTTTGTTAGATAATTAGAATTTTCACTGTTTTGTATAGAGCCTATGTAGATTCTATAGATTAGAAATAGTTGTAATTATTTTATTAGGATGAGTTTCTACCATTGGAATTACTAGGCTGGAGGTTCTAAATATTTTAAGAATTCTGAGTACATGTACAAAGTCAGTCAAAACAAAAAGGAAAATAAAAACTTGTAAATATTTTAATACTAAATATATTGAAACATTCTGAGATTAATACAAGTTACCTTTGGCCTCTACAATTGCAAAGGTACTCAAAGCCGTGGCCATCTGCTTCCGGACATTTATTAGTACGGTGAACTGCTGCTTGTGTAACATCGCTCACTGAGATTACTGTGCGTGCATTTTCAATTTCTTCCCTGAGGGCTGGCAGTGTGGTGAGTTTTCTGCTATATGTGACATCCTCTAGGGTCCCACATATGACAGTAACCCCATCTGTTGAAAAAAATTACACTTTCTTTTCCTGAAGTATGTTTGCATTTTTGGGCAGACTCTGTATACGGAAATGTTTTCTCAGCAATGCTCCATAAAATTGTTAGAGAAGTTTAATTTTTAAAAATATGCTTGCTCACTTTTACATTTTTCCTATTCCAATCATCTAGCTATTTTTCTTTGAGGATATTTGTGTTATTCTTACTGATTTTTTAAAAAAAGCCTATCATGTGGAGATATTGCCTTGCTGTGAATTTGTTACAAATATACTCCCCAGGCTGAGAATTACTATTTTGCTGTATGTCACATCAGTTTCTTATTTGTTGTTATTGCATCTGAATAAACCATTTTTAATGACTCATTTTATAACTGTATAGATTATTGCAACAAAAATAATTCATACTACGGAATTGTGAGGAACTTCTTAAGTGTTACAGAGGCCAGTCACAAAACTGCTTAAGGTACGTCGCTTTTTCAAAGGGAGCACACATTTCGTCTCCCTCACGCCCCACCGGTTGGCCATGCTTCTTCCTTTCCCCACTGGGGCCTCCTCCACGGCGCTTGCCCCTGCCTTCCAGCTCCCATCTGCACCCTGTACCTGTCTTTTTTTTTTTTTTTTCTAAAGAAGAAAACTTTTAGAATGAGCAATCAGTTGATCCCCTCTTCTCAGTCTGGTTAGATTACCTGGGAACCTGTAGTGGGTCTCCTAGAGTACAGGTTGCTTATTTCATGCATGCAAAAGGCTCTGCTGCAGAAAATGCTAAAATCTCTGCTTGACCCTATCTGACCACATGCGTTGCTTCCCATCCTGAGTGGCATGCATCATAGCCATGGAAAGGTTGCCTGCTGCTCTTTGTCCTGACCACACGTTTGATTAGCTTGCTAGCAATGAACCGGCATCATACATCCTCACAGGTATTTTATAATTTTCACATTTACTTAAGGAGTATTCTAGGCACTGACTGGTTTTTAATTTTTCTTAATGACTCAGGGAATTTATGGGGGATCTATTCTGAGTTTGAGTTAAGAATTTCTCAGATGTCATACTCATCACCACTTTGTGATCAAGATATATGTCGTTTTCACTTGAAAATTAAACTTTGTGTTTTGCTAGACTTTTATGTAGAATTGAGACAACCTGGAAGATTTGCCTAGATAAAAGATAATTAGAAATATATTTTCCCTATTGCTATTAATTTTGCATATTTAATATAATATGCTCATTTATACAGTCATATAAGTATTTGCAGCTTTCTGTTTTAGAGTGAAAAGGCTTGTTTCATGGTGTGCTGATTATGGAAGTCTTCAAGTGTACGTGCTGTAGGAACAAGCACCACTTAAGCTAGGCTCTGCTTCCTAAACAAGTATTTAATCTCCTCATTAAAGATATATGAAACTAAAAATCAATGAGCTCCGGTGGTTAGAGCATTTTAGTGGAACTAATGGATACACCTTGTCTAACATTAGAAACTTCACTTGTGGTTTACAGCTATACACGAGGAGAAAACATGAATCTAGAAATAAGGTTTCTGGCTAGACTAATAATTTGCCTGTGAGTTCTGGATAAGCAGGTCTCATAAATATATAACGTATGGAATAAAGTATTGCCAATCCACATTCGCTCGCATTAAATAGATATGATGAACTCTTACTATAAAGCTTAAGATTAAAGACAGCAAAGTTCTTCTTGGATACATGCCCTACCAAGCCTCTTTAAAAACAGTCTTTTAACTGTGCAAATTTAAACCTCTGATATGCTGATATCATGAACTATTTAAATTTAAAAATATTCTGCAAGACTTGCTTAGCGATATAAAAAGTAGACTTCATTTCAGCAGGCAAATACAAGCAAAAATACAAATTATTTCTGTAAAATAACAGAAAAGAATATGCTGGTCCTTTGGACAAGCACCCAGAAGTTAAAATGAGTTTCATATAAGCCACTTTATCAATAATACTAGAATATTTCTTAAAATCTCAGGAGATTCTTTTCCTATTCATTGTGCTGCTAGATTTGAAAGTTTTATTTCTAACTACATTTGTTTCAACAATGCAAGAGAATATGATGAACGCACAAAATAGGTTGTAAGCACCATAAAGCCAGAAACTATGCCTGAGTTCTTAAAAATCTAAAATGGGGCCCATTGAATAACACACATTTGTTTTTAATACGTCAATGAGTGAAAGACCTTGAAGGTCATGGGCGAGGTTGTTAACTAACACAGTTATCTACTTTGGCCAGCGAGGACTCACTAAGCCACTGCTGGTGCATAGGCCTTACTCTGCATCACTGCCAAGTCTTTACTTTGTTAATCTTTTGTGTAGATGTCTCTCTAGACATTTTGTTCATGGTTTTGTAGTTCTCACTTAGTAGAAATAAAATGGCTAAATGAAAGCTCTATTAAAGTTTTGATCTGACTGAAGGGACTTACTTTTAATTTCAAGGATGCAACCAGGTGGCCAGTAAGAACTATACGACAAATGTGACTTGCAAAATGGAAAAGAATTTAACCCAGAAAATGTCCCTTTTCTCTGAATACTTGGGAATTTTGCACCACTGCAGGTGCAGAAAAGATCAATAGAAATTTTTCACTGGGTGTTTTTGAGAATGCTCTATCAGTTCTAACGCTGCACAAGATACAGGAGTACAAAAGAAGAAGTGGGACAAGGGGAGATGAAACCCTAGTCAATCACAGCGCAAACATGTGGCCGCTGGCCGCCCAGTGCAGGGATTCTCTCCAAAGCCCTGGCGCACAATTCACCCAGATGCTCCTCTTGGTCTCACTCATACCCACAATCATTTCTAGCTTTTTCTTTTAGATTAATATTTGCTAGCTTGTACACGGTTGATTCCATACTGTAAGCTTAGTCCTTCTTGTTGAGTGTTTTGCTAAAGTTCTCCAGAATTCTAAGTCAATCTGTTTGGCCGGGCAGAGTGAAATAGCAGAGCCCAGTGGCAGTGATCTCACCATCCTGCTTTCCTGATTAGACAATGCAAGTGATCACGGCCTCCAAACACAAGCCAACCCTAGAACACACTTGTAAAACCTGCATCCTTTGATGAAATAATGCTCGGTGTAATTCTTCACAAGAAAGCCACTCTGAGGATGCCAGCTACTATCTGGACACAGCTTTCTGAACTACTTCAAAAAGTCATTATGAATAATTAATAGGACATGAAGTCAGTTTTCAATTTCAGTGGACAAAATTGTATTTGCCTACCTGAAAGAAGTGATAAATTGATGTTGATTAAGCAAGAGAGGAGTTTTTGTGTAGCAAAAGAAGACCTAAGGAAACACAACAGATCTTCTAGACCACAATGCCTAGGGATTGTGAAGAGTCTCTACTTCTCGTTGGGCAGGAACTGACCCAAAATTTGTAATCAAGATATCAAATTACTTCTACAGGACTTTTTCTGCGAGTCTAAGGAGAGCAGAAAATAGAACTTTCTTGTGAAAAACCTAACATCCATGTTGAGAAAAAATCCTATCTTTCCTGTGTTCTAATGAACACTACATTATAATATTTAGAAGGAAGAGTGAAGCCTGCCTTTGGCTCATAGATTAATGGTTTTTATGAGTTTATAAGATTTTGTGCTAGTATTTTAAAGATCATTACACTTAATAGCGGCTGTTCTTCTTGTGTGTATTTTAACCTATTCAACTCTATCACTTTTATTTGGATAGTTTATCTAAGGCTATTCAAAGGCAAATATTAAAGTAAATACTATTGTTACTAGGGCATGCTTTGTGGTAGTACAAGAAGACACTGTGGGTTTGGTAAATGATAGCTATATGAGGTGGAAAGAGAAAACTGTTCATAATTTTTAAGAGAGGAGTCATAGAAAGGAGTGGAAAAAGACATTGCTCATCGTCCTAAGGAATTGAGAAAAAAAAAGCAGCTTTGAAAGTTCCTCTGAGTCTGTACACTGTGAGTTCATTGTAAAAGTGCACACACTCATCTCCCTTTCCTATCCCACTTCACCAGGACTCCTCGTTGTTCCTTGAGTCTGTTGCAAGCCCCAGGCTTTATACCTACTGTGTCCGCTACTCTGATATTTGCAAGTCTCAGGTCAAATGGCATCTGTTGTGACAGGACTTTTATGACCACCTATAAAAAAGTAGCAAGAACCTTTCCTGTTTTGTGTGCCTTCAACCTGCTTCCTGTTTTATTTCTCTGCGTAGCGTTTTTATGTCAAATATATTTGTATATTTTTCTGCAGCACCTGACACCTCTCATTATTGTGAAAGTTTTGCAATAAAAGGGACTTTGATTTCTTTCCTGCTTTGTTTGAGTATAGAAATTTTACTTGGTGCATAGTAGGTGCACCATACTTTTTGTGGAATGAATGAAATTACCAACTGATGAAAATAAGGAGCTCTTAAATAAAATCCTATTGTTTTGGAAACAAAGGTATGCTTAATGATACATTCACAATAGGTGAAGTCTCTATTTATATGTGTAGTTCGTTGATGTCCTAACCCTCAAACTTTAACAATCAGAATGCATATCAAACAAAACGGTATTTTCACTACTAATCAGTTGAGATTTATTTCATTAAGCTAACAGTTTTCATTAGTAAAAATAAGAATTTTATGGGAAGGGAAAGATCGCAACACCAACATTGCTAGTTGAAGATAAATATGAAGTGGAAATGTGCTGAAAGTTGAATACTGTTAAAAGTACTATGTTTGTGCCCCAATGTAACTATTTTTTTAAAAAAGAAACTTTGTATACCAAAGAAATTTTACAAACTATTGGAAAACACTGAAAATGTGAATCACATTTTATTTCATCATCAGTAGGGACATGTTAACTTGATATATACCATATATGAGTGTTTTAGATGATATTTTAACATGTTGGCATTGTATGAATGCTTTGAAACTTGCTTCCTTTTTCTATTTAATAGTTTATCAAAATATATCCACTTCTTATTAATTGTGGCTCTGTAAGTATTTTGACAGCTTCATAATATTTCACTTTATGGATAAAGTCCTATTGTTGGACATTTCATTTGTTTATATTTTTTATGGCTATAGGCAACATTGCAGGGATCATTTTTAAACTTTTATATCTATGTATGACTACCTCTTAAAATGTATTTCCATAAGTAGAAATTTGGCATCACAAGTAGTATATTTTTTATTCTTTCATATTTTCCTCCAAGTTGTTCTCTAGGTATTAGCAAATTATTCTTCTACATCAGTGTTTAAGAGTATAAGCTTATTAATTTTATATAATGAGAAGTTAAAATTTTGGTATTCTGACAGCTAAGATGAAGATTTATTTTAGAATATGATTTTCTATTTTTAGAAAAACTACATTAATACATACCTAAAAGGTAAGTTCATTTATTTTTTATTTTTTTACTTGTTACTGTCTTTGATTGCTTGATCAATGTTACATACTTATGTCTAGTGGACTGAGCAACTTTGCTGAAGATAACAGTGTGTAATATAGCAACCATTGTAAATTCCTATCATTTTGTTTTGAGACCATTGTAAATTCCCATCATTTTGTTTTGAGGTCATGTGTCATTTTTGTTGTTTTGATTTTGTCCTTATCTTTGTTTTGTCAGTTTTTTAAATTTTAAAATAAAAATCTCTAAAAATTAAAAAAGATAAAAGGTAAGTTCTCACGTTGTTTAGGAGTTATTTTGTGTTTAGGGTGTCAGAGAATTTGGAATAGCTGCTTGTGTAAGACAAGGGTAAAAAAACGCATATTCATTCTGAATTGAGTAAGATTGTGAAAGTCCTGGGATACCTAAATGGCAAGAGAAAAACTCCATGGAGTTTGCAAGTTTTGCTAAGTAGGCTTACTTTTGTTTTAAGTAAGGCATTAGTAGCCTCACTTAAACAAAATAAACTACAACATTTGAAGTTGCTCACAAGTCCAATACTGACACCTATATTATACAAAGTTAAGTTTACTTGTGGAAGCTTATGTGCCTGAGTGTTTCAGTAGACACTGATGGCAGGATAAATGTTATTTTGGGGTCTTTATGGAGAAGTCTTCTGTTTCTAGGCATAGAGACAGGTGGCCAAAGGAAGAAGGAATCATGAAAGTCAGGTTCTTTGGAATATGCTGAGATCTTAGCCACGAGCTTATATTTCTCATTTCATCAGGAGTAGGGAAAGACATTTATAATTGGTTCAAGTCCCTTAATTTCCTAGAAAAAAGACACCTTAGGTGAAACTGGTTTATATACTGGTACAGTACAGATATCATTTTGAAGATATTCTAAATGTGTTAAAGGAGAAAATAGTCAAGGCAATTTTGTTACTGCTTTCATTAAATTAAGAATAGAAAGAACAGACTCTCTTAAATCACATTTCCTATTGGCCACAATGTAAAATAGATCAGCATGAATGAATTTAAAGAATGCTAGAGTTGCAAGGCTTAGCAAATGAAAATATTTCACACTTACACAAAGGCATTTCTTCCTTTTTTTGGTTGAAATTCCAATTTAACTGAATGTCTTCTATTTTATTTGACAGCCCCTGGTTTCTTCTAATGATGAGATGATCATTACATGAAACAACAACAGTGTGGACCCTATTAAAATGATACAGATCATTCTATGCCAAAATAGTGGATGTGAAGACTTGGATGTGGCAGGAGTATGAGATAGTCAAGTTAGTCACTGATGTCATTACCTAGTTATTTCATGAACCAAGCAAGCTTTATTTAATTACTGGGCCAAACATCATAACACTTTTTATTTGGCTTAGATTGGTGCAGATGTACTTTGAACAGGACTATAAGGCTTTGCAAGTATTGATCTCTGGAGTTGTAAAATGTTGGACACTCATCAGCTCACTACCTTCTCCTGTCTAGGATGAAAACCTCAGAAATTTTCTACTCTGCTATCCATGCCCAGGAAAATAACCCCCCTGATTTTGTT
Source organism: Dinomys branickii (assembly GCA_004027595.1). Lineage (NCBI taxonomy): Eukaryota > Metazoa > Chordata > Mammalia > Rodentia > Dinomyidae > Dinomys > Dinomys branickii. The sequence goes on from PVLD010005767.1 coordinate 88,424, forward strand.
CAGTGTTCAGTATTTTACCCTCAGTAATGCTTAAGAAAATTACTGGCATTGCATATCATCTAGTATTTAAAATGAGTTATCTGGATGCATCAACTACAAGACACATTGTTATGTAATCATAATCTCTATTTCTATCCTTTTAGTGTGATAACTCTGAGAAATACATTGTATTGCATTGGTTTTGGTAAAGAAATATAAGCTTGATGTCTTCTTTGTCATTTTATCTACTGAACATCTAAAAATTTCACCCTTAGGCTTATAACCCAAAGAAATGTACTTCTGAGTGCTTCAATAAACATTTATAAGAATGTTCATAGCAATTTAATTACCAATAGACAAGAACTAGAAACAGTAAAATGTCACTCAATAGTAATGAATACATATCCGAAACTAAATGTACAAGTGACAGCGTGCATGACTATCACAAAGACAATGCTGAGTGTAAGAATTTAGGTTCAAAAGTAGATACCAAAAATTTCATTTGTGAGAAGTAAAAATAAACAGGGAAAAGTAAACTTTCAGGTTCAGGGACACATGCTTAGGTATAAAAGTACAAGAAAAGCAACGACCACAAACATCAGGACAATGATTGTCTTTGAGAAACAGGAAGGGGAAATCTTTGGGAAAGGAAATGAATGGCTGTTTGAAGGGGGGGCAGGCAATGTAATAATTCTTAATGTAGTTCACAGATGTTGGGCTGGTCAAAAATCATTGAGGTGTATCTCTTTGCTTTGCACAGTTTTTCCTGTATGTTATATTTTACAATTAAAAGTTTAAAAAAATAGAACAAAGTTGAACTTCTGACAAGTTTCAAATACATGTCATGCTCCTTTAATTTATTAGAACATATTATTAGTATTTTCTCATATTTCTGCACTTGATTGTGAAAATTGCCTTAACTGAAGCCCCTAGTATCAAAGAAGTATTAAGTTCAGTTACAAAGTAGCATATTTAGCTTGCTAATATTTAATATCTAACTTGTTAATATCTAATACTAGGAGCTATTAGAGAATACAAGAAAGGCATCACTAAAAATATTAATTGCATTCTTATTTGATATTAAAGCAATTATTTGTGATCTGACTAGGGATTCATCCAGAGTTACAAATCTGAGTATTATTTAAGAACTCAGTTTGGTAAAGGCATTTCAGCACTGATTGTTATATAAACTCAGGTTCTGTTGAGTAAGTTTTTGGATATTTTTACAGATTATGTCTAGCTGGCATGCTTATACACATAAAATAAACATTCAGTTCCCTCTTCCCATTAAGAGTTGTCTAATTCATGAAAAGTCAATGAAAATCAGTGAACTAGATTTAGATTTGTGTTTATATGGGCAGATGTACCTTTGACTTTCTGCCTGCCTTGTCACCAGGAAAGTGACACCGCTAGATTGGCCTGTGGTACAGTCCCATTGCTGAGAGAGTAACAGCTATCCATGCAAGCAACTGGACTGCAAGCAGAAGGCTGGAGGGGTACAGGTTGAGTACAGGTGCTGGCCAAGGAAAGAGGGGAAGGATGCCAGAAAAATCAAAGGAACAGCTCACTACAAATCCTCTGGTTAACCTCCCATTTCTTTGATGTACATCTGTTAAAGTGAGAAAGGACACTGGTCCCTTCCAGGTCAGAATATTCTATTTTCAAGTGATTTATATTTAAGTATATTCTTGAATTAACAGCACCATCTCCTTGTCTTCCAGCTCTGTGTTTAAACACCTCTGAGGCTGAGGTACTGCCATTAACCCCACTTGCACTGAAGCCCAAGTTGGTAAGCTTGGGCAAAGAAGACGCAATCAATTAGCAGCTTCACTCAAACTAGAACGTGTGACCGAGGTGTTAGAACCATTGTGTCAGCTCTCCATGCATGAGGAGCGATTAAATTCCACGTCATTTGTCCCTCTTAGATGAATATGAATGGATAGGACACTGCACATTTGGACTTAGACTGGCCAAATGAGACGACACAGTAACCTCTGAATTCTACAGTTCCTTTTTCAACTCTGCCTGGCTGTGTTGTGTTGGAAGATATGAATGACAATACAGAGGTCAAAAGGGCATTCTAGTTCTGGTACATCAGACAATAAGGATGCAAACAAAGCTCCTTTTACCGGCTTCCACTGACGCATGAAGAACCTATTATGGGGCCATTTGTATGTTTTCTCTAAAATGGCAACCCTTGGCAGTGATGTCATGGTAATGATATGTTACAATGCCCTGCAAAAAGCTCACACAGGAAAAGGCTGTGGAAGCACAGTCTCTCTCCTGTTATGGAAAAAGGTCAAACTCTTGTCGCTCTTGCTGACATGGCACAAGTACTAATCTCTGCACTCTGTAGTCAACTAGAAATGGAGTGGGCACATTAGACAGCTTGTTCAGGGTTCCTGACTACACTAACCATAAATTAGCTCAGTCCTACACATGCACAAGGAAAAATTTCAGTTTAGACTTTCTTGCTTAAAGTACTGTAATGATAGTCCCTAGGCCTGTCATTACTTCTGAAATTACAGTCAAATGGCTATGATTTGGCAGCTCTCAGAGGAAAAAGATTCTTTTGTTGGGGACATTTTGGTTAGATCATCTGTACAATTGGGACACCGATGAGGGCTACCTCAGCTGGATAGAAATGAAGTGACATGAGAAAAACAAATCTGAATGGAAATGTTTTGAGAACTTCTAAATTATTGAACAATTTGTGGTCACTGACTCTTTTTTATTTTAAAGATAAAAGAAAGAAAGCATAATAACAGACACACAGACATTTACAAAATCACACACAAACAATACAAGCAATACATATTTTCAGACAAGGTGATAGGAAATTAACAACGGTGGCTGTATTACTTATTGATATGTTCAAATTGGTCACTCAGATAAATAAATACAGGCATGCAAGATTGATCAAACAATTAGACATTAACTGTTCCTTTCAATAAAGTAAGAGAAATCAGTAGTACAACTGCCTTAGCTATCCTGCGCATACCCACGCATGTATCTGTAGTCACCGACTCCTAATGGGATGGAAATGGTTAGAGGCATATCTGAGGTTCATCTGTGCATAATTTCTTTTTCTTTCATTTTAATTTAAGAATTCTTGTAACAATTATGTATAGATAAGAGAAGATATTTAGCTGTCTTTGTGAGAATTTGGTTATATAAATTGAGCCATCACTTTAGACAGAAGAATAATTTGTACTTAAAATATGTTCTCAGAAGTTTTAAAAATACCAATGGTATTCATACTAAAATATTTATGTGCATTTATGAGTCTCTGTGTATTTTTATATATTGTAACAGAAACAGCCAGCATTTTCCTTCTTACATTTTAATTTTTATATTTTTTATTATACATATGTCCCTCTTAAATCATAAAGAGGTTTTGTTGAGAGCAGTATATTTCTATAACAGTATAATTTGTTCAGGTGGATGCCATTTTATTCTAAGTGATATTTGGTACTTTTATTATTAATAATTTGAGTGAAAATTATCAATACAAAAATGTAATAGGATTTTCTTTATTACCTTGCTTTTTTCTTACTTCACTGATCTGTGCCTAAAAGTTACTACTGACTGTATATTGTGTAACAGTAAAAGTCAACGCTATCAAAATTTTCCCTGGTAACATATTCTAATGCTGCAGAATAGTGTGGAAAGAAAATGGTATGATTCTTTATTATTACAACTGGATCACTTAATGTTGAATCCTTAATTCAAAGCCTAGTTTAACATTCATAAATAAAACAAAACCTCACAGTTTCTCAGCAAAGGGGAGCAGCAGCTCTGGAGAATTATTAGGTCTGGATCCATGGAGAAAATGGTGAACAAGTATTTACTTACAACTTTTCAACTCCTCCTGGGTGTGTCTTGAAACAGGAATAATTCTTGTTTTTTGTTACTGAGTTCCTAAACTTAATTCATTAGGCATTTTTTCTGTGATTAATATACTTTTGAAACAGTAGCAATTAAATCATAGTTGTGCAGTAAAAGATGAATGAGACAGAGAGAGAGAGAGGGCAATGGAAATGGAGAGAGAGGGAATTTTCGCTCTCCATTTTTTGTTGTCTCCTTGGTTTTATGGTATGCGATGGCCAGCTTTTTCCTATCTTTATGACACATTAAAAGGAAACCTTTACAAAGCTTTAAGCCATCTGAGGAACTTGCACTCTGTTGCATTCAGTCTGGGCAGTGCTTTGGGGAAGCTGTGCGTATTTTGCTTTCTGCCCTCAGTCTTTAGGGACAGTGTAATAAAATAGCTATAATAATAGAGAAAGGAAATGGGGAAGAAATCATGTGACCAAATGACTTATGGAGAAACATGTTTCCCTGGTGTTTCCATTCATTTATCTCTACTGTATAATGCATTTTTCTTGTTTTACTGGGTAATTAAACCTTCAACACTCCCAAGTTTGCAAGGGATCTGAATCTCATTACAGAGAGATGCCTGAGTTTGATTCCCTTGTATTATTATCAAGAGTTGGCCTCTTGCAAAGGGAATGCTTTTGATAATGTTTACAGAGGTCTCTAAGGAGAGTCCCTACTCAGAGCAAGTTAAGCACTGTCACATGTCTTGGCAGGGTTTGCTGAACTTTTAGGTTAAATTCTACAGCTGTTTCTCCCCCTCCCTTCTAAATTTTGTTTTAAAGTTATTGCCTTGTCTGCTTCTTAATAGAGGATCGTTTTTCAGAGGTAGGGCTATTCTTTTCTTTCAAGTTACATTTTTTTATGTAAAGGAAAATAGGAGAATCCACATCAAAGGCCTTATGGGGGCGACCACACGTTTTCTGCATGTGTCTCCTCCAGCGGAACAGTAGTCTGATATCAACCCCACAGATGAATTACTTAAAAGTGACACTTTCTATTTCAACTCCATGGATCGAAAGTTAACTCTTGCATCATGTGTCTTTAATCTGAAATGCACAGCAAGGACCGTAATTTGCGTTTGTTTGTTTTTGAATCCAAGGAAGGAAACCTACAGACTTTGGTTCTGAAGGTGGCTCTATCAGGAATGCTTAGATCACGCACCTTTGTTTTACTTTTTTTGATGGATAAAAAAGCAAAGAAAGTGATTTTAACTTATATCCCTTGGGAAAAAAATCACCTAAATAGTCATCTGTATGTCTGACTTTTTAAGAATGTACTGTAGGTGGAAACCAGGACATGAGGCAATGTCCAGATGTGTCCATTTGGGACAAGAACTTTGTAGTACTTGATGATCCTAGAGATTGAAGATGCAACGTGAAAGACTGGATATGATATTTGCTTTTTCAAAGGGGAATCAGGAGCTGCACATGTAGCTGAGTGATACTGTGCTTGTCTGGTATGCTTGAGGTCCAGGTTCAATCCTCAGCACTGTCAAAAAACAGAAAAGAATCAAGAAGATTATATTCTAAGACTTCAACAACTAAGTGAATGAGTGAAAGAAGATTTTTAAATCCTGAAGTAAGTTTTAAAAAATGTACTCATTAAGCTATTGGGCTTTGAGATATATTTGGTTTGAAGAAACCTAAACATTTTGGCCAAAACAAATAATGGGGCATTATCTTGTGGAATTGTAGAGGCTATGAACTTCTCATATTTAATCATTTCATAGGTAATAAAATGACTGAAAAATAAAAATCAGATTCCTTCTATTTTTACTGAAAATTTCTTGCGTGGCATTTTAATTCCAATATATTTCTCTAGAAAGAACACACTACAGAAGACATTGTAGAATTAATAAGAAAACTCAGGATTTATTTAAAGCTAGATTTTGTAGCTTAGCAGAAAAATAAAAAACATTTGACTATCTGCAAATCCAGGATGGTAGTGGGGACATGGGCATAAACTGTGACCACAATTCAGTCACTGAACTTCTCTTCCTAATGCACTGATGTGTGATGTGTCAATTTAGGCCATAATGGTGCATGATTCTATAAATACATATTTATGATTGCATATTTTCATTGAAAACATCATTGATCTTCTTCATGTTGCTATTACAATTCTGATTCTGGTTTTTCTGTCTTTAAACAGAGGACTGGGTTGCATATTTTAATACCAAAAATGATTTACTCATTCCTTGATTCCCATCCTGCTTCCACCACTCTAAAAGGAAAGAAATTCAAGAGTACTCAAAGCTCAGAAAGCCAGTGTGGTTTTGGTAGGTATTCATTATGAATTTACAGCAAATTATAATTACAGAGACAGCCAAACCCAAATCCACACTTGAAAACGGAGAAATAGGGACAGGGATGTAAGTGACTTAGAAAAGAAAACCCTTCTTAGGTATTTAAATGTCTTAATTTTTCAGATCAGCAAATGTAATAAAGTATATATAGTTAAGGAAGAGGGCATCCACCCTGCTTCAGGGGCCTCTGGTCAGGGAGCAGGATGCAGTTAGAACACCACAGCACAACACACAGTTGGGATTTTGAAATGTTCTGATTGCAAGTTGGAATTAAAGATTGGCTATACCACTGGCTAAAATAATCATGAACAATTTAAAATTTCTGAGTTTATTTCCCCCTCATTCTGCTCTGAATGGAGAAAAGCATAATTACTTGGTAGGGACATTATTAGAACCTGACATAATCTTCACCCAATCCAAAGTATATGCTCAATAAGAAGGAAATGTAGTGATGTTCCATACTGTTCCTGACAGCGTGCATATCCTATGATATGCATAGGCTAATTAATGGCTATGCATAGGCTAATATGCAAGGCTTACCAATCAGAACTGCATCATCAGGAAGTTTGGAAATATGGGAGATGATCTGTTGGACAAGGATGAGGAGCACATGGTAACAGGAAGCTTTGGAAAGTCAGTCTATGAAATGTAAAGAAATACATCAGGTGCAAAGAACAAATCACTTGTGAAGATCTATTTTTTTATTGACAGCTGACTTCAAGAGATTGCTTGCCTTGGTAGAAGTGAGATATTGTTTCATATCTTTCACATGCAGATGGTATTGTAAGACCAAGTATATATTTTAAGGTAGTAACTTTCATAACATTCTGATATTACAGTGATCCTGTGTGTTTAATAGTGAGTGTTCATGGTTTTGTTTTGCTTCTGTCAGGGTCCTTCCCATCTCTTCAGGAAGCAGTTAATGTCCCTCGAGATAAAGCAGTACCCTTTACCAATGCCACCCAAGTGGTTTGTGTGGGACCAATGGTGCATGCAGCTCCTAGCGATCCACTGAAGAAACTGCTTACTGTTTTGCATTATATCTTTTAACAGGGATTGATTTGGGGATGGAAATCCATAAATCTTGGAGTCTCAATACTGTTTCTTGAAATGATAAGGCTTAGAGCTTCTTTTTTCCTTCTGGACAAGATGAAAGAAATATGGAGTCTTTGGAATTGGCAGAGACACTCTGGGATGGCCACAGTATAGAAAAAAACTGATCAAAAGCACCAAAGCAGAACACAGAAAGGACCAGTAATATAGTATTTTCACTCTCAATGGGCAGAAATTCATCAATCAAACATGTTCAAAAAGTTCATTCTTGCTCACCATAATATACCACTGTGTAAGAGCAAAGGCTCTTCATTTATGAAACTGAAATTTGACTAAATAAAGCCTTACCTGACACTTTAATTATCTAAGGCAACAAACGGATTTTCTTTGCATAAGCTAGTTTTGATTGTGTTTTCTAAAATTCTAAAGACACTAATGGCATCTTTGTTAATAACAGAAAAGTTAAGAATAAGCAGAGAAGAAAATACACCTAGCTATAATTCTTATATTTGTAAACCACTTCATTTTATAATATATATTATGTACTCTTCCATTTCTGTGCATATATATATATATATATATATATATATATATGCTTACATTGCAATTTTCAAAAGAAATTGTCTAGTGTTAAATTTCTTATATCTTTCTTTTTTTGTCTTTTTGAGACAGAGTCTTGCTATGCAGTTCAGGCTGGCCTTGAGCTCGCTTTGTAGCCCAGGTTTGTAGCCCAGGTTAGTTCGAACTCACAGTGATCTTCCTGCCTCAGCCTCCCAAGTGCTGGGATTACAGGTGTGCGCCACCATGCCTGGCTCCTTTTGTGACTTTCTTGCTAAAGCTATAGGCATGATTTTATAACTGAATCTTTACTATTATAAGCAATGTTATGATGAAATATTTGTAAGTAAGCCACATGTTTATTTTTTAAGTTTTCAAAGGAAAAATTCCAAAAATTGGAAGAAGTGACAAGTGAGTGTGCGTGTTTTAGAGATAATGGTATAGCCACATATAGCTTCTGAACATTTTATACACCCACATAGAATATTATTATTAATATCAGAAGTTTATCAACATCATGATGCTGGCAGCGAAGTACAACCCATGGGTAGACCTGTAGACATAGTGTCTATACAACTTTTGCAATTAGTAACATGCATAAAAGGTATTTTTCTCATAAAACTTCAGGATTTTCATAGTAGTGTTTACACAGAGGTATATGAGTATCATTTGTGATTCATTTTATTTGAACACACAGTTATATGTATTTTTACTGATATATTATCTACCCATACTATTTTAAAAGGTAGAGGTCTAAAGTCATTAAAATAGTACAGCTGAGATAAAAGGAATATTGCATGTCATCTGTATAGTAGCATCTGATTATTTATAGCTGAATTCAATATGGCTTACCTTGTTGGAATACCAGGTGTGTGGAAATCTTTATGAAAGTGCGGCTCCATGTAATGAGCAACATTTAAACTTCATCTGGCACTGTCTTCCATTACTGTTGCTACCATTTAATTAAAGGCAATTTTAAAAATTATTTTTAAAAAGTTGATCTAGTTACCAGAAACATTTCACTTTCTGAGGCCAGGAAATATTCACCTGGAGATTCTTAGCAAGAGAGTAGGAAGAAATAGGGAAGATAGGGAACATAAGGAGTGATGAGCTCAGAGTGGCATTGAATGATTTGACTGTTTTGCCCCTAAATCGCTCTGTTTGGTCAAAGGAAGTGTGTAATCCTAGATTACAAGCTACCAAATTTAGCTCCCTGGAAGCTGAGTGACTGGGGTCACCACAGTGTAACACTTCAAAGTGTTCATCTGGTTTGGCTGAAATACCTCTTAGCGACTCCCTGATTGAGGGTTAAGGTCCACTTGACAGCGTGGTAAACCCCATCTCGCAGATGGCTGTACCTTTGTCGCCTTGAGATGGGAAGTAGATCTTCTAGAAATGTTTCAACTGCCTTCTTTGTCTGAGTGAAGGGAACACTAGAAGAAGAAAACCTTGCTGATCCCTTAAGCTATTTCTGTTAACTCCTTGAAGACCAAAATCATGTGTGCACTCAACTGCTGAACTGTTTTAATGAGGTGCCACTGATTTTAATGGGGCAAAAAAGATGGATGATTTACACCAGATGTCCATAAGGGCCATTCGGGGATTGCTTTGCTGGACACATAGTACATCATGTTGCTCACTGAATTCTTAAGGGGTTAACTTGACCTTTCCCTTTAACACAGCACTAAAAATAATGTAATTTCCATTCTCCGTGTCTCTTTTATTTATACAGAAAAGCTTCATGACAAACCCACCGGGCCTCTAAGAGCAAGCCTTGCACTTTTGCCTTTGGCATCCATAAACCTGAGTGGTGAGTTTGGAAGTGAAACTAGATGCTGGTAAATGCTTCACTTGTGAGAACAACCCAGGCTCTGATTATCAACACCGCCAGCATTGACTCATCCCAGAATGAATGCTGATTCTTTGAAGATTGCTGGTCAGTGTTGTATACCTCATTTCTAACAAGTGGACTGCAGCTCAGGTAACCAATATTCTTGCCTCTTAGGAGTATGACGATAAAATAAAAAGAAGAAAGTAGCATATATCTCCTCTTAAATATGGCATACCATGCATTATGTTTTGCTGTTATTAATTTTTCTACCTCCTGGTGAAATGTGCTTCATCATTTGCTAAAAGTTATGAAATCTGAAATGATTACAAAATTTATGAGATGTAAACTTGACTCACATAGACCTGAATGATTAATTCAGAATATTTTCTGTTTAAGAACAGAGTTGTCATAGACATGCAAATTAACATTTTGCCATTTGCCTGAGCCCAATATGGGATTTGATATTCTACACTGAGGTCATTATGTATTTACTATAATTCTGTATGAAAAGGAGCTTATTTATTTGGTGGGGTTATTGTACCTTTTGCCATTAGTGATGTTCCCTCTTTTGAATACATTTTCTTGGAAAATCAGATGGTACATTTGATTTCAAAGGAAAGTCAGAAATTCAAGGGCTTATAAATTCAACCAAGAAGGAGGCACACTGTTGCAGGCCATCTAAGAACCAACCAAGTGACAGGTTGTCATTTCTTCCATTGTCTTCTGCATTGTGGGCTTCACTAATGTTTGGTCTCTGGATGAAGAATCTCAAATATGACCACCAAATAAATATTTCTTTATCATTAGGAGTAAAAGATGAGGTAAAATGAATTTCATAATTTTCTGGTAGCAAATTTAAATTTTGCATGTTGAGAGAGTTTTGTTTTGTTTGTTTTGTTTTAGTACTGGGGAATTATCCCAAGCCTTTCTCATTGAGCTACGTATACTTTTAAATTTTTTAATTTTTATTTTGAGACAAGGCCTTCTTAGGTTTGAGCTTGCAATTCCCTTGCCTCAGCCTCCTAAAGTGAGCATGTATTACCTCGCCAAGCTGAGATTTTTAAAAATATTAATGTATTCTTTTACCATTCCTACATATTTGCCTTGAATAGGTATTGTATGTGTGTATATATATATATATATATATATATATATATATATTTATCAGCATGCAAGTTAGGCAGTCTTCTTTAAAAACAAATTCTGTATTAAAGCAAAGAAGTAAGAGGAGAGACAGAAAAAGGAAAAAACACGAAGAGGAGGATGAGGGAGAAGACACAGGTTTACTTTCAATTTTCTCTGATGTTGTTGATTGTAATTCTTCTTTCTGCTTTTGCTTGAAAATGGATGACAGTGTGAAACATCTATTTTGCTTTTAATATGACATTCACTTTCAGTGTGAGTTTGCCAACACTCACCACAATATTTCCATTGCTTGCCACATTATTTCACCATTTAAGTGCAAGAAACTCGATGATGTGTTTAGATAATATGGTCCTTCTCATCATCAGTAATTACTGATTATATACAGATAAGAAGTGATCTGAGTTGTGCCTTCAGCTACCTTTAGTGCACTTTATGTTTTCTTATATACCTTATATGTCTGACCTTACAACATTGTGATGATGCAAAATTTTGCCTTAAGTGTATGTCTAAATTTTTGTAAAATTTTGCCTTAGGCATAACCTATTTTAAAAGTGAGATAGAAAATGTTCTACAGCCACCCACAGCCATCACAAGATGTGTCTAACCTCCCAGGAAAGCCAAGTCTGATCCGTTGGCTGCTGGGAGAGGCTAAACTCCATTCTCAACATCCCTCCACAGTTACAGGATGTGCATGAATGTCCAGAGAAGCAAGAATGAGTCTGACTCCCAGGGAACACAAGAACCTTCAGTGAAGTGCCCAGGAAGGGTAAGGCTTGGCAATCTGCCTCCTGCATTCAAAATGACAAGATGAAACAGCAAAATGCAATCTCAGAACTCTATCTCACCCAGTACAAGTGCAGGAGACTATGATTTAGAAGAACTTGGAAGCCATGTGTCTAAAATTTCGAAATGATAGCAACTGAAGTAAAGAAACAACTCCATTAGGCCATTAAAGGAATCATATCAGAAATAATAACTCAGGTAAAAAAGAAATGACAACATTAATGAAAGAATTGCTCAGCACCACTGAAGAAAACATAGTAACAAAAAAGAGGAGCATAGAAAAATGATGGATGGGGCTGGGGATATAGCTTAGTGGAATAAGAACCTGCCTGGCAAGCACAAGGTCCTGAGCTCAATCCCTGGTACCGCAAAAAAAAAAAAGAAAAAAAAAAAAAAAAAAAAAAAAAAAAAAAAAAAAAAAAAAAAAAAAAAAAAAAAAAAAAAAAAAAAAAAAAAAAAAGAGAAAAATGATGGAAACTTTGAAAGAACAATATAAGAAAGAATTACAATGAATGAAATGGATTAAAAGTGATGTCCAGGAAATTAAAAATTCCAGTAGAAGCTGTCAAAACTGCTTGGATAAAGCTGAAGATAGACTTGCAGACCCTGAAGAATTGCAGCTAATGATCATGAAAGGAAAAAATATCTTAAAAATAACAAGGAACCAGGAAATAACAATTCAATAGCTGTAATAAGATGTAAAGAAACACAGCACAAAACAAATAGGTGTCAATGAAACAGCAGAAGTCAACACAAATGAAATAAAAAGACTACTTCCAGAAGTAATAGCAAAAAATTTCCCAAGCATGGAAAAAGAATCTGACATGCAGTTGAGGCCAAATACACTCTAATTAGCCACCATCAAAATAAATCTACACTCAGACATATAACAATCAAGATCCCAGAAATTCAGCAAAAGAACAAAATCAAAAGCAGTTAGAGAAAAGAAAGAGATCACCACTAAAGAAAAGCCCATCAGAATCACTGCAGATTTCTCAACACAGCCATCAAGTCAAGAAGAACTGAGAGTGAAATATTTCAGGACCTGAAAGGAAACAACTTCCAAGCCAGATTGTTGTACCTTACAAAACTTTCCTTCAAAATTAATGGAGAAATAAAATAGTTCCATGGTAAAGAGCAAGTGAAGGAATTTATGAGCACCAAACCAACCCTGGAAAGAGTACTAAAAAATATTCTAGAAAGAAATAAAAATGACTATGATTTCAAGAACAACAGTAGAAAGGAATCACCAAAAAGAACAAGCAATTAGACAAAGGGAAAAAGTAGGGAACCAGTAGCAGGAAAAGAAGACAACAAAGATAAGCCAATACATATGTTAGAACCATTAATATAAATGGCCTTGAATCACCAATCAAAAGAAGCAGACTGGCAGATTGGATTAAGAAACAAAATACAACAGCATGCTGTATACAATAAACACATTTAACTTGAAAGGAAATTCATAGACTGAACATCAAAGGATGGAGAACAATTCTCCACGTGACAGGAACCCAGAAAAAATCAGGGATAGCTCCTCTGTTTGCAGACAATATGAACTTCAAACTAAGAATGTCCAAAAGAGATAAAGGTCACTGCATATTTATTAGGAGAACACAAGAGGAAGAGATAACAATCATAATTACGTATAAACCAAATACAGGAGCACCCAACTATGTAACACAAATCCTAATAGACATGAAAAACCAAATAACTAATAACACAATCATAACAGGGCACTTTAACAACCCATTGTCACAAAGAGATAGATCAAGCTGGAAAAAAAAGCAAAGAAATAACAGAACTGAACCAAAATTGTGAACAAATGGACTTAGTAGATGTTTAGAGAGTGTTCTACATAACATCAGAATACACATTCTTGTCAGCTGCACATGGGACATTCTCTAAAATAGACCACATACTAGCCCACAGAACATTCTTATTGAATGCAAAGGAATTGAAATTACCCCATGCATGTGATCTGACCATAATGCAATAAAATTGGAAATTAATGAGAAAAGGAACCACAAACATGTTATTAACACATGGAAATTAAATAAAAGCCTCCTGAACAACCAATGGGTCACAGATAAAATTAAAGAAGAAATTAAATGATACCTACAATTACAAAAAAATGTAAACTTACTAAAATATCTGTGATACATTGAAAGCAGTGCTCAGAGGGAAATTTATAGTGGTGAACTCACACATGAGAAAAACAGAACAAGGACAAAAAATAGCCTAATGCTGCTCCTAAAGCTTCTAGAAAAAGATGAGTGAGTTAATTCCAAAGCCCAAGTTAGAGAGGAAATTTTAAAGATCAGAGCAGAAATTAACACAGTGGAGACTAAGAAAACAATACAAAGAACTGATGAATGAAAAAGTTGGTTCCTTAAAAAAATAAAATTGATAAACCCCTGAGCAATCTTACCAAAAAAAGGAAAGAAAAGACTCAAATTTATGCAGTAAGGTATGAAAAGGGTGAAAGCACTACAGATCCTATAGAAATTCAGAAGATCATCAATAACTACCACAAAAATCTTTACTCTTGTAGGATTAAAAAGAGAAGAAATGGACAGATTTATGGATATGTATGAATTACCAAAGTTGAATCAAGAATATATAAAAATAGATAAAAATTATATCTAAAATATAACCATGTATCAGGTAATTAAATTTAAAAGGTGACTAAAAAATTACCAACAAAGAAAAACCCAAGTACTGATGGATTTACAGCTTAATTCTATAAGGAACTTAGAGAAGATGCAATTTCAATAATCCTTAAACTCTTCAATGAATTTGAAAGGGAAGCAGTTCTCCCTAACTCATTTCTGGAGGCAAGCCTTATACCGATTCCAAAACTAGGGAAATATAACCAAACAAGAGAACTACACTTCAATCTCCCTAATGAACATACATGCAAAAATGCTCAGTAAAATAATAGCAAACAGAGTGCAGCAAATCATCAAGAACATTATACACCATGACCAAGTAGGATTCATCCCAAGGGTACAGGCATGGTTCAATATACACAAATCAACAGAACCAAAGACAAAAACCACGTGATCTTTTCAATAGATGCAGAAAGAGCCATCTAAGACAGACCCACAGCCATCATTCTACTAAATGGACAAAAACTAAAAGCTTTTACTTTAAAATCGGGAACAAAACAAGGGTTCCCACTAACATCACCCCTGTTCAACATAGTTCTGGAAACTAGCCAGAGCAGTTGGATCAGGGAGAGAAATAAAAGGAATAAGGATAGGAAAGGAAGAAGTGAAATTAGCACTATTCACACATGACATGATACTCTACATGGAAGACACCCAAAACTCCAGCATAAAGCTTCTAGATTTAATAACCAAAGTCATTACCATAGCTGGATTCAAAGTCAACACTCAAAAATCAATAGCATTCCCATACACAAACAAAAACACTGAGAGAGAAATAGAAGTACCATACAGTGAAAATACAGTACTCTGAAAAAAGAGATCAAAGATGGCTTCAGAAAATGGAAAGATAATTCTTGCTCATGGATAGGAATGACCAACATCGTGAAAATAGACATAGTCCCAAAATTGTTACACAGATTCAATGCAATCCCAATTATTATACCATTAGTATGCCTCACAGATGTAGGGAAAACATTCCTAAAATTCATCTGGAAGCAGAAGAGACCCAGAATATCAAAAGAAATCCTGGACAACAATGGCAAGACAGGAGGTCTCACAACCACTCATTTGAAATTATACGACAAATACTGTGATAAAGTCAGAACAGTATTGGCAAAGAAAACCAGAAGCAATGATCAATGAAAGAGACTGGAAGATGCAGTCACAACTACAAACACACTCAGTCATTTTCTCTTTGACATTAGGGCCAAACATGTTCACTGGAAGAAAGACGGCCTCTTTAATAAATAGTGCTGGAAAAACTGCCTTTACACTTGCCAAAGACTGAAACTAGACTCATGTCTATCACCATGCACTAAACTAAAGCCAAAATGGATCAAAGATCTAAATATTAAGACAGAAACACTACATATACTGGAAGAGAAAGTAGGTAGAAATCTTGAAGAAACAGGGGTAGGCAGAAAATTCATGAACCCAAATCAAACTTCATGGAATACTTCAAAGAATCAACAACTGGGATCACATTTAATGAAGTTTTTGCACATCAAAAGAAATAATCAAAGAGTAAATAGAAAACCCGTAAATTGGAAAAAATTTTGGCAACTGTCCCTCGGACAAAGGACTTCTACATAGAACATATAAGGAACATATAAAGACCCAATCCAAAAATGGGTATCTGAGATGAATACACACTTCTCAGATAAAGAAATACAAGTGGCAAATAAATCTATGAGAAAATGTTTAACATCGTTAGCCATGAGAAATTCAAATTCGAACAACTGTGAGTTTTCATCTCACACCAGAAAAAATGGCTATCATCTTGAAATCAACCAACAACAGTTGCTGGAGGGGCTCTGGGGAAGAAGGAACCCTTTTCCACTGTTAGTGTGAGTGTAGAATGGTGCAAGTACTGTGGAAATCAGTCTGGATGTTCCTCAGTAAACTAGGATTAAAGATTCCACTTAACTCAGCTATCTTCCCATTGGGTGTTTTTCCAGAACTGAAAACATCTTATCACAGTGACATACGGGCACCCATGTTTAGAGCTGTGCAATTTGTAATAGCTAAATCATGGAAACAGCACAAATGCCTATCAACTGAGGAGTGGATAAAAGAGATGTGGTATTTTTTATATAATAGAATATTACTCAGCTATAAAGAAAGATAAACTCAAGGCTTTTATAACTAAATGGATTGACCTATACTCATAAATGAGATAAATCAGACTTATGTGTGTAAGCATCTTATTGTCTCCATACTGTAAGAAACTGGAAGGGTAAATAAAATTTGAAAGGTACAGTAGATACTGTGAAAGGGAAAGAAACTGCACAAAAGGAATGAACAATTGGGAGGGAGGAAAGGAGAAAAGAAAGAAAGATGGAAAGAGAAAAATATATATGCAAGACAACTAAGATAATTGTACTACTAATTTCTATTGGTTTGTTGAAAGGAACAGTTAATGTTTGATGAATCTTACACGCCTCTATCTAAGTAACTCATCTGAAGATCACAATATGTAATACAAAAACCATTATTAATTTCCTACCACATTGTTCGAAATTCTGTATTGTTTTTATTGTTTTGTTTATGCCTTTGTATTGCAAATTTGTTTTTGTTCTTTTCTCTTTACAATAAAAAATTACATGATATTTAACACATGAAGCTAAATCTTTCAATAAAGTCAAATGTCTCTTCTTATACCTTTTATTTTTCCTTCTGCTCCCTCTCCTTACATTTAGTTCCTTTAAAATAAAAAGAAGCAAGACATGTTCTGTATATCTACCTTCTATGATGAATGTAAATTTCATGTGCTGCAAATATTTACTAATAAAATGTAAAAAATTAAAGAAAACGAATATTAGGGAAAAAACCAGTAAGGTTCTACAAATGCAATCAACTGGCAACTTTTCAGGGAGTTGACTGGTCTCCCATGAAACATAATAGCACACTAAAGGTTCAAGTTTGGCCATATTTGGTGGAACATTGTTTACTCAACAGTAACTGAAATTAAGTCCTAGGTAATTAGTGTTGGTAGTAGAAGTTCATGCTTTAGGTATCTATCCTTGCTCATTTTGCTTGACAATCTGTTTACCAAATATTAGGAAAACTGAGAAAGAGCTTTATTTATGGATTATCGTCCCTGCTTGTTTTTGAGGCCTGTGTGTGCTCACATGAAACACAATTCCGAGTTTATTTTCAGATAACCATACAAATACAGCTTTCCCAAATAGCACTGGTAACAGTTCTCAGTTTTCTTCCTCTATTCCACCAGCCAAACTAGTACCTAGTGTAGGGGGAGGTGGGGCTAAGTGTCCTTCAAGAAAAAGTGATCTTTCATACTGAGAAAGATTTGTATACTGAGGTTTTTTCCCAACAATCCTTTAGGGATTCCTGAGTTTACTACCGGAGTGTATTTGCTACCAATGCCATGAAACCACGCTGGTAGAGTGAAGAGGCGTATGATTATATATAAACCTTTTATGCATACACCGTCTATACCAATGATGGTAAACCTTTTAGAGCTCTCAGTGATACTGACAGACCACTGAATCTATGCTTGCCATAGATTCACCACTACTGGTCTATATGTATCTCTATGCACAGTGGCTATAGTAAGGTAGATATGAGTTCTCCAATGTCAACAGCACTAATCAATTACTATGGGAATCATTTTAGGCTCCTCCCCTTGCTTATTTATACATTCTCACTAGGGCAGTAGGAAACCGGCCCCCACCATTCACTTACATAATTTTCAATTCCAGTATTCATATTTGACAGCATCAGCACTGCAAGTCCCTCCCTCCATAAGCAACAGATTTAACCAGCACTGTGCTTATAAGAGATTCCTTTTACCTTCAGTCTTACAGATTCCACTTAATTCTAGCACTAATTATAACAGTATTTTTACACCCTACTGCCTCAGTGAGCCTCTTTCATGCCTTTGTGATACATTTAGATTCTCTTGTCTAGTTTTCATTTTTTCCTGGCAAATTACTGATCTCTTAAGCAATTAAAGAAAAAAATGTGTGAAATATTGTTTGTGGTTCTGTAAAGTTTCATGGATTTTTATTTATTTTTTTATTTAAAAAAATAAAAGCAGAAAAACATATTAACAAACAAACACAAATTAGCATAAAAATAGTACAATCAAAACTGATCTACAGACAAGGTGACATGGACTCAACAGTGGTTGTTGCTTTACCTATTGATATCTTTGAAGTGTATGTATATGAACCCAGATACAGACATGCAAAATTGGTCAGACAATTAATCCACTCAACAACAGAAAAACACAAAAAACAAAAAACAAAAAACCAAAGACAAAAAAACAACAACAACAACAAAACACCAATAGTTGCTGCTTTGCATATTGATATATTCTAAGTGTGTGTTCAGGACAACACATACACACATACAAGATTGATCAAATAAACCGTCATCAATTATTCCTTAGCATTAAGTGATATAATACAATAGTAGAACCATGTTAATCCTCCTGCATATATGTATATTCATATATACATACATACATTGTTGTCTCTTTCTTTTCTCCTTTCCCTCGTCCCATCTGTTCTTTGTTTTTGAACAGATTTCCTTCATGTCTCTTAGTTTATATTCCCACCCTCAGGTTCTTACACCAGTGATACAATACGTTGCCTGCACATGTACTGCTGATTTATTTCACTTATGAGTATGAACTCCAGTTTTGACCACTTGCCTACAAAGTCCCCAAAACTGTCTTTCTTTATAGCTGAATAATATTCCATTATATAAAAATGAGACAGTTTTTTTAATCCAGTTTTCTGTGGATGGACACTTGGGTTGCTTCCACATTTTAGCTGTTACAAATTGCCTAGCTATAAACATGGGTGCACATATATCAGAGTGATACGATGTTTTCAGATCTTCTGGGAAAATACCCAGAAGAGGAATAGCTGGTTTGAATGGAACCTCTAGACCTAGTTTGCTGAGAAATCTCCAAACAGCTCTCCACAGTGGCTGCACCAGTGTGCATTCCCACCAGCAGTGTAATAGAGTCCCTATTTCTCCACAGCCTCGCCAGCATGTTATTGGATGACTTTTTCATACTGGCCAGTCTTAGTGGGGTGAGATGAAATCTCGATGTTGTTTTTATCTGCATTTCTCGAATGACTAAGGATGTGGAACATTTTCTCATATATTTATTTGCCATTTGTATTTCTTTATCTGAGAAGTTTGTATTAATCTTAGATGCCCATTCCCGGATTGGGGTTTTGAATTTGGACAGGTACATGTTTTTTAATTCTTTGTATGTTCTAGATAGAAGACCTTTGTCTGAGGGACAGCCTGCTAGGATTTTTTCCCAATTTGTGGGTTTTCTTTTTACTTTGCTGGTGATTTCTTTAGATGTACAGAAACTTTTCAGTAGGATGAGGTCCCAATTATTGATTCTTTGAAGTGTTTCCCTTGCAGTTTCATTTTTGTTCATGAACTCTCTGCCTACTCCTATGTCTTCAAGATTGTTACCTACTTTCTCTTCCAATAGATTTAGAGTTTCT